>BEWF01000161.1:0-39907 GCA_002583695.1 Pleurotus salmoneostramineus
AAGGAGAGGCGTTGCCTAGAGTATGCACTGTACTCGAGGGAGCTGGATGACCTCGCGCGAGCTTTGGAAGGAATTGAGGAAGATAGGCGAGGAGACGTTCATGGCGCGAACGTGAGACGCGAACAGTTCAACGACCGGCAGAAAGAAATACAGGTGCGTGCTCAAACTCCCTCACCCGCTTACACCTGCTCAGGCGTTCTCTCAAGCGTTTGGAATCCGAGATTTCTGAAACTCGGCATTCCCTTCAAGCCCTCAATCTTACACACCAAGATGCACAGACCGAATTGACTGACTTCGTACGAACTCGCACCGAGCTGGAATGCATCGTCAGCGACCTTGAAACGGCCAACACTAGGGCAGGCGGTCAGCGTGCTTCCCTCGAAGCGGAGTTCGCTCAGGTCGAGACCAAGATCGCCGAGAAGGAATCTGCCTTGGAACAACTCATCCCAGAATGGACGGAGCAGCGAAACCTCGAAGCCTCGGAGAAGAGAAAGTTGGACGAAGCAAGCGCGAAGCTCAGCGCACTATTCGCAAAGCAAGGTCGCACGACGAAGTTCCGAACCAAGAAAGAGAGGGACACCTACCTCCAAAATGAAATCGCGTCCATGCAAGCGTATCAGATATCCCAAACGCAGGCTTTGGAAACCACGAGAGCTGAGCTGCAGACCGCTAGGCAGTCCCAGGGAGAAATCGATGTGAAGATAGCTGGGCTTCGGGAAAGGCTGGAGGAGGGTCGAGCCCGTGTGCGGACTCTAAGCGACGAGATGGCTACTCTTCGTGATAAGCAAGCAGACCTCACGGAGCAAAGGAAGGAACTTTGGCGGGAGGATGCTCGATTGGAAAGCTTGGTTAGCAGGGCAGCGGATGAACTACGAAATGCCGAACGTGTCCTTGCTGGCATGATGGACAAGGTATGCAAGTGTGTTTTGCGTTTTGACAAAAAGCTAACTAAGATATAGGACACGGGCATGGGTCTCCGAGCCGTTGACAAGATTGCCGAACGCTTCAACTTGCATGGGGTCTATGGACCACTTTACCGACTCTTTGAGGTCACTGACTCGACCTTCAACGTTGCTGTCGAGCTTACAGCTGGTAACAGGTTCGCCCTTGCTCGTCCATTCCCGACCCCTTGTCTAACTTGAGTCCACAGTCTCTTCCATGTCGTGGTCGACAATGACGATACGGCATCAAAGGTCCTTGACGTCATGCTGAAGGAGAAAACCGGTCGTGTCACCTTTATGCCTCTTAATCGACTCAAGCCGAAGAACCCTCCTCATCCCAACTCCCCAGACGCTATCCCACTCCTTGAAAAGATGCAGTTCGACCCCTCGCACGACAAGGCCTTCCAGCAAGTATTCGGAAAGACTTGCGTCTGTCGCGACCTCACCATCGCTGCCGCCTACGTCAAGAGTCACGGTATAAACACCATCACCCTCGACGGTGACAAAGTCGACAGAAAGGGTGCTTTAACGGGTGGCTACCACGATATCCGTCGGTCTAGGATTGAAGCCATCCGCAATGTGACCACCTGGCGAACGAAGCATGCCGCGGAGGAGAAACGACTGAAGGAGGTTAAGGCAGCTATCATCAAGCTCGAACAGGAGATCACCCAAGTCACTGGTCAAATGACCGTTCTTGGTGGTCAGCAAAACCAGATCCGCGACTCCAGGGAAAGGCTCATGGATGAAGGGAACTCTTTGACTAAGGAGAAAGACCGTCTGACTGAACGAATCGCGAGACTAGAGAAGGACAGCGAGGAGATCGAGACGGAGCTTGCTAGTCTGGAGCTCAAGTTGCAGGGCTATAAGCAGGAGCTCGGTACCGCCTTGACGAAGGGTTTGACGGACGAAGAAGAGATGTTGATTGTCGAACTTGGGAAGGAAGTTGAAGCCCGCCGCAAGGAGATGGTCGAAATCAGCAAATCGCGGAACCAGGTACGTCCTTCCATTCATCTAACTAATTGTGTCGCATTAACTGGTGTGTTCGTAGCTGGAAGGTCAGAAGAACGCCATTGAGATTGAGCTGAATGAGCGTCTAAGACGCATGAAGTCTGATCTTCAAGCGAAGCTCGAGGCCTTTGGGGAGACTGACACGGGTGATGCTGCTTCCACTGGTGACCTAGACTCTCGTCGACGGGAGCTACGGTCACTGAACAACTCCATCCAGACCCTGACTCGGAAAACGCAAAGTCCGTATTATTAAGCTTCATCTTACTTTCGTTTTCCCGATGCTTATCCTGGTTGGCTGTAGGTTTGGAGAAGGAATCCGAAGAGCTCAGCGCGACCCTCCAAGATCTGAAAGCTTCCCTGGAAAAGCTTCAAAATCAACAATCCGAAGATAGTCGTAATATATCCAAACAACAGAAGACAACCGAGCGATACCTTCGGCAGCGTAATGTTATGCTGCAGCGAAAGGAGGAATGTAATAGAAGCATCCGCGACCTTGGTGTTTTGCCCGAAGAAGCCTTTGAAAAATACACCAGGGAGAAACCTGATCGGGTTCGTGAGCTCAATTTATGGATTCCCTTCGTCATACTGAACGCGCTATCTGTCTAGCTTGTCAAGAAATTGCACACCGTCAACGAAGGTCTCAAGAAGTTCGCCCACGTCAACAAGAAAGCTTTTGAACAGTACAACAATTTCACCAAGCAGCGCGATCAGCTCATCAACCGCCGGGAAGAGCTCGATAAATCCGCCGAGTCCATTGACGAGCTCGTTGAAGTACTGGACCAAAGAAAGGATGAGGCGATCGAGAGGACGTTCAAGCAGGTTGCGAGTAACTTTGAAGAAGTATTCGAGAAACTCGTTCCCGCTGGTCGTGGTCGGCTCATCATTCAGCGGAGGATTGACAGGGTTTGCTTCTGTTACCTCCTCCTTTCACTTTCAACTAACGACTAGGCAGGATGAAGAGATGGACGAAGATGGTGAAGATGCCCCTCAAAGCAGCGTCGATAATTACACGGGGGTTTCTATCAAGGTCAGTTAACTTCGACGCTTGCTGCTTCCTTTGTCTGACTCTGTAACCAAGGTTTCATTCAACTCTAAAGTTGACGAAGGCTTGCGGATACAGCAATTGTCTGGTGGTCAGAAGTCCCTCGTGGCGCTTGCAACCGTGTTCGCCATTCAGAAGTGCGACCCCGCTCCCTTCTACCTGTTTGACGAGGCAAGCTCCCGCCCTGGAACTTTCTTTGTCCCTCTGTCTAATGACCACCCGTGTGTGCCAGATCGATGCCAACCTCGATGCCCAATATCGCACAGCCGTAGCATGTAAGCCACACTCTACATGCTCTACGCTATGCCTGACCTCGTTTTAGCCATGATCCAGTCGTTATCCTCTACAGCACAATTCATTACCACCACATTCCGGCCGGAAATGCTGGTGACGGCGGATAAGTTCTACGGTGTCCTCTTCAATAACCAAAAGGTGTCTTCAATACGCGCGATCAAGCGAGAGGAGGCCCAGGAATTCGTTGATCAGGTGAGCGTTCTGACGCTGTTGGTTTGTTGTCGGTGCGCTAACTATCATGCAGGAAGCCCAAGCCCAATAGACGTGTAAACTATTGCTTTTTTATTTGCTTTCGAAGTACGTCATGTATTCTACAGTGTATGATTTCTTATTCCTCTTGTAATTTTACCTTTGTACGAGCGTAACGGCGGACCCTACGGGACCACATAAAATGATATCTTTGCCCATTGGGGACACAAACGGCGCTCGAGTGTCCATGAACGGCACGGATACTCCTGTGCCCGTTGTAGGGTTCGGGGTCGAAGCTCATCCCACAACGCAGCAGTGCGAAGCCACTATTCTTGACGCAGAGCAACGTCGCATGGTATGCTCAACCCAAGACGGCCAGCAGGCGCAGGAAATCTGGCGTGCCTAAGCCAGTGGCCTACAGAGATATATCAGCTCATGCGTCATCGCGTAGGCAGCTAGAGGCACTAACCGGATCCCATCCCTCTCTAGCAGGAAAGCCTATGAACATCAACGAAAAAGCCATGAGCTATGCACACTGAAGCCGGTCAATGCAAGTGGACCTACCAATCGTACCACATCCAGGATTAGAGCCTTCCGTGATGTCATTGAATATCCTCGATACTTCGGTGGAGTATAATATGGGATTCAAGAACCCAAGTGTTGGTTTACCGTTGGCTATTCTGTGGTCGTTGATTAGGGCAATCATTGCAGCGACGACCTATGGGCGCAAAGGAACTACGCGTGAGTATGAAGATCAACGGCCAAGATATCTGTATCAGTCTATCTTACCGGCGTACTAGCACTGGTACCCCCAACCAGGGTAGCTTTACCACCCAAAATCACTCGGTATTTCGTCCCCTGAGCAGATATATCGGGTATTCCACGACCAGATGCACTGGACCACATGTAAGTTGCCTGGGTCAATCTGCCAGCACAACGAGATGGCTTACTTGTATAATCCAGCATGCATCCCACCAAGGGCCGCTAGGTAACCAGGAACGGCTGTATCTTGGTACGCAGGCCGGCTGAAAGTATTCGAAAATCCACCAGAGCTGAACTTCACTGTTCTTTCAGGTATATCGGTCGTGCTCCCAACCTTGGGTAGCAAACGAAAGCGGGGGGTCAATTGGCTGTGCGACATGACTGTGATTGGGACTAACCGTGGTGACATATGGGCATGAACCGGGAAACCCTGGTTGGAATCGCTTAACGTTAGAGCCATCGTTAGTCATACAATCACTTCCGCCAACGCTATGGATCACGAGGGTCAATGGTGAGAGATGATCGATGTACAACAAACAGAAATTGACTTACCCAACGTCTCCGCTAGAGAATAGCACCGACACCCCTCGAGCACCGAGTTGAGCGAACATATTACACACGGCAATCTGATAATCCCGAGGGACCTAAACAAAAACCACCTTGAGCAAACTAAGATGGCTTCGCAAGAAAATCGCACCGTTTGTTCATCGTCACCGTACGAAGTTGAGATGGTCTTGGGTAGTTCCTCGTCCGGAAGGGCGAGCATGTATTGAAGCCACTCAAGGTACGGTTCGTTTGTATTCGTCTTGGATCGGCTGTCTGGGATAAAGGGCGGTGAACCACCGACGGAATAGTAGACATTTGGCGTAGGGTAAGAGATCGAAAACGCGTATTGGATGTCTAAATTCGCCTGCCACCATTCACATTATATATTTTTTCATAGTGGCGAGAGCGTTGAAGTACGTACCTCTCTACCAGGCTTGGATTGGTCATCCCCACCTCCGTTTACCAATGTCGTGTTGTAGGAAGCCCCAAGAGCGGAAGGCATTTGCTCTTGGAGGAATGTCTTCAGTAAGACTTTAGAACGACGGAGAATCGAAGAAGCCATTGAAAAAGCGTACCTGTAGATCTTGACGATTTCCGTACTCGTTCAGGTATCCCACTATGCCCAAGCGATTGAGGTTCGTGGCCTGGGGCGTGTACCAGATATTGTAGAGCTTCCGCAAGCAATCAGGTGTGGTATGTAACGCACACACAGAAGGGATATCATTGTCGTAGAGGTCCCCGACTTGAAGGTTATTGGGGATGATGTCTTCTTCCGCGTCGACAAACGAGGTCGTACGCATTGACTTCCATGTTCCAAAATAAGTGGTCGGAGATATTACCGTGATATGATCATTGACGGCCTCTGGGAGCGAGTACTTCAACGTGCGAACGACGTATTCGTGTGTCTGATTATCGGAAGCCAGACTTGACGATGCGTGACGATAAACGGCGTATTGGGCGTTCAACAGAGTCTCAGCCTGAGGCGCAGAGACTTGTAGCGTTAGCCAGTCTCCGCCCCCAGACTGCTTGACATCCTTTCTGTCTACCCCGTGGTCAGATAACCAGGAGAATACAACCTCCTGGGTTGACGAGTGCGGTGCAGCCAGGGATTCAACCTCAGCCTTTGAGAGGTGGGATCCGTACCTTGGATATGCCAGTCAGTTCGTTTACAAGGAAGCTCGATTAAAAATTCGTGTACATACCTGGATGTTGAGGGATCGCTAGCGGAGGAAAGCGATGTCAACAAATCGCCCAGTCTGTGCTGCTTGAGACCGATATGCATGGTCATTTGGTAGTCAGAAGGCGTTTCCGAGTGGTATGTCCACCCTTTGGGAACAGCGTCCCACGCATGCCTTTCAACAAGACCATCCCATCGCTTTCGAATCCTTAAGTTGTCTGGTAGTCGCAGTGCGACCACGGATGTCGAGAGCAGAAGGGCAGAAGACCAGCGCATTTCCGAGCGCAGCTGGTTGATGAGGTCCAAAAGAGAAGAAGGATGCGGTCGTCATTGCTCGGTATTTATGAGGAATATGGTGGCTGATAATTGCCAGGCTGGCGGTTGCTTTCTGGTTTATGCTAGTGGAATCCAACTGTGACATGTCGATTTTGAATTTGGTAGAACCATTCAATCCGTCAAGGTTGTTACCTCTACGGCTACTCAAACTCTCTCAGTGATGACACCGTCGTGATATCCAAGACATATACTTGAGTGATACATTTATGGCCTGGTTGCAACCTGGTTGGCGGCGGATTGGAAGGTTCGGAAGAGACTGTAGCGGGAGTCTGAAGGCTCGGATTTGATGACGGTCCGGGGACCGGCCGGAGGGTGTGTGCACGTGATCGAGGTTTGAATGATGCCCGGACAGATGCCGCCCTTCCCGGTCGCCGTCAGCAACGATGGCGACGCTGGAATACGTTTCGTTTCCGTCGAGCGCGACCCGGCTGCGCTCAATCGATGGAAAATCCATTAAACCAGAACCCGAACGCAAAATAGCGCTTCCCGAAGAAACCCCAACTCACCAGACTTTCTCGCCAACATCACCGACGAGCCCAACGACCCCGGCGACGACGAGCAAGTATACCGTGTTGCCTCAAATACTTTTGTCGACCGCACTAGTCTCGAGCGGGGCGGGTTCTGTGCTCACTTCTACCCCCGTCGCCTCGGTTGGAGAGGGAAAGCTGCTGTCCACGGGGGACCCATTGTCGATACCGATAACGACGGTGAACTTTAGGAGATTCGTTCCTCGTGTGGGGCCCGTTTTTTGGCTTCAGGACAGGGTTGAAGAGATTCTGCTATGGAAACGGGGCTGGAAGGTTACGTGCACTTGGATGGCGGCGTACGCATTCCTGTGTGAGTTTATTTTTTCTTTTCTCCAAAGGTACTTTGCTGATGGAGATGTTTAGGCGTATTTCCTCGACTTGTATTTGTCGTCCCACACGCTATCGTGCTTGCGGTCATGCTGGCGAATTCACCGCCTGTTCCCCAACCCAAACCTCCGCCACATCCGACATTCTTGGCCCCGCCGCCCCCGACCCTAAAATCCAAGAAAATTGAGGAATCGGTATCAAAAACTCCAGTGTCACCGGCGCCAGAGGGGAGTAAAGAATGGCTAGCGAACATCCAGGGAATACAGAACCTGATGGGTTTTGGGTACGTGTATTCGAAGGCTACGAAGCGTCGTAATATACTGAGTCAGGTTTCAGCGCGGATGTCCATGATCGACTAGCCCCCGTATTTTCTCAGCTCAACCTATTGCCGGAACCTTCAGAATCGTCCCAGCTCCGGGCGTCTTCATTCTACATCTTTACTGCTGTCGCTGTAACGCTTCCCCCACTCGGGCTCCTTGTTATTTCGCCATACTTCCCAACGCGTCTGGTTGCTCTCATCGGGGGGCTCACGCCCTTTGCTCTCCTCCACCCAAGAGTCCTGCCATACCTTCCCTTGCTTCCTCAGGCTTCGCAAGAAGTCTTCGTCCTCCTCACAGAGACCAGTCATTCCGCGTACACCCAACTCCAGCCGTGGATAAACAACAAGCTCGCTTCCACTCCCTATACCTCCAAACTCGCCAGCTTCCCGACCCCCTCGCCGAAGCTTGCCTCCATCAAGAACCACCCAATTCGTCACTTGCGCGCTTTCTCAAGGCGGCTCGTCGATAATGACCGTCTGAGTGATGATGTTTGGGGCGCTGAGCTCAGGGAGGTTGAGATGTACGAGAACGAACGGTGGAAATTGGATGAAGCTTCTCCTTCATTGGGGTTGGAGAGCTCTCATATCTTTGATAGCGGGACCACTGAAACCGGAAGCGGAAGTTGGAGTAAGAAACATTTGAAGGAAGGGGAGAGATGTGGATGGACGAGGGGGAGAGATGGGTGGAGCGGCGTTGGAGATGGCGGGTTTGTCAGGTTCGTGATCTATCTCGCTGATGTATTGGAAACTCATTGCTGATGACCGTTGTATAGCAGCAATCTCACGTTTTCGCTCGCGTCGGGCTGGAAGTTTGTTGATACGGAAGATTGGCGAGAGGATATCGTTGGAGAATGGATAGGTGGGCTGATCGATGATGGTACGTCGGGCAAATCTGTATTTGGAAGCCTATAACTAACAATGTCTGTGTAGACGGGTGGACGTACACGAACGACGTCTGGTCAGACCCCAGACCATATCCTGTGTACAAGGCTTCTCCCGATGTGGCTACTGCTACAGTGACTCGCCGGCGACGATGGACCAGGCGTATATGGTACAAAGGAGAATCCCATCGCTGACTCTGTTTATTCGTCCATGTATAGTATGTATCAGCACATGTGTTGTATGAATTACTAGCTGATAAGAATCCGTTTGTAGAAGTGCTGATTCTTCTTTGTGGAGGATCGCTTACTTCCCAGTTTGAAGGACGCTGATGGAAGGAATTCTTTTCTGAGCCTAGACATGGTCAATGGGCACGATCAAGGGCGTCGGACGCTCCGGAGTCCACGGACCGTCGCGTCCTCACGCCGTTCAATGACACGTGACATGCGCTCAATAGGGGCTCCCTGTTGCCTTCGAACTCGATGATTTTCTCGCGTAACTGAGTAGGACGCACAAGCCGTGCGCAACAGCAAGTGGTCTCACTCTCAGTAGCTGAGGTGGGCCTGACTATGGTTGTAGCCATGAACGCGCTGAAGTGATTGCAATCCATGATCTCAATTTCCCCAAATACGCTCAATACTAGGTGGAAGACTTTGGACCCAAGGCTCGATCGCGCTGGCTGCGCTTGCACTCTTACTCAGTACTGTCGTGAGCTCCAGAGTCCTCTCGAAGCTGCGTCCTCGGTTCCCTGCTGTTTCCCACTTTCTGTCCAATGTGAGATCCTCTGATCTTTTCCCCGTCTCTCGCTGCTAGAGGAGCACGGGCAAGCGACCTCAGTGACACTATGAGGTCCCGGGCTTTCCTTGTAGAATTGCTTGTAGTAGTTTACATGGTTCTCAACCTCTTCTTTATAGCCAGGGGTGCTTATCTGCGACGGTCCACGGATGACAGATATAAGCATCGCGCATAAGTAGATATGCTTTGTGGACGTACTGTGTTATTCGATGCATATATTTCGTATCCCCTCCGCGCAATATCAACGATCACCAGTCCGGGCATGTCGGCAACGAGGTTAGTTGCATAAGATCGGCAATGTGAACAGAATTTCATTGGGGTTCTCGGATTTGAAGTTTGGATGGAGCATGCCCAGACGATATTGAACTTTTCTCCTGGGTGGCTTCTCACTGCTGCCTGGTATAAGGTCGAGAACTCGCCACAGTTACCTGGTTCGTACGGCTGTTCATTCAGCGCCATTGGATCGGGGTGAAGATGCTGTGGGATTTGATCGAGCTTGTACTTGGTAACCCCGTCTCTTAGATCTCTTGTTTCCATGGGTGACGATGTCCCGAAATGCTGATTTGCCGGGTCAGTGAAAGCGGTGGACAGAGCGAACGGGCGGCCAATTCTCCCTCCGTTCGCAGCCGTCAAGCTAGCCCTCATGTGAGTGGATAGATCTCGAAGAGAGCTGCCAGGCACGTCGTAGGAGCCAGGCGTAGAGCGCTGTTCACTGCTGTGGAGACCCCATGCTCCTGCATGGACACCGGCAGGGTACGTTGAATATGCAAACGGGTTTTGCGGTTCATATTGAGCAGCGATTTGCTGTAAGTAAGGGATACTCTGCTGGCTCTGGCTGGCGTCTAAGGTGGTAAGATCAGTCGCAGTCAAGTAGGAAACATCAAGTGTGTTCAACGCCGTACATTGATTCCAATTGGTTTGTTGGTTGTTCATGATACTGTTATTTGAGGGGTTGAGGCGGTCGAGTAAGGACCATAAGACAGTGAGCACGAAAAGCAGCTGCGTGTACCAAGCGTGTACGCCTCTTATCTAGCGAGAAACCCCATAACAGCTAAATGGTGCCGGTGAACAGGGACATGAGGTGCTAGCTCCTAACGCCCCTGGCAATCCTAGGAAGGAAATCAAGGACAAGTTTGGGACCAGTCGCAAGCTTGGATCGCTCTAGTTTCCGTGCACTTTCCGGAATCCGAGCAGGTTCTCAGAATGACCAACTCGCTTTCCGTGCACTTTCTCGGAATCATCAAGTCATTCTCACTCTCTGCGGCGACTCATCGTGGCAAAGTGAGTCGCCCGCTTGTCAATCGCTTGTCCCATTCGAAGACAGTTGTTGTCGACTTGTAGAGTTGTTCTTTGATCGACTCCACTGAGGCGTGGGAAGGGGCAGTGATCGATGATCCCCATATATGATCGACGCCACCGTCAACGCTCTCAAGACAAGCCCACCATGATGACGCTCACGGCTCTTCCAGACGAAGTCCTTCTCACCATATTTCGCGAATTTCACCTCACTACGCTCATAACTGGACGAGCAGTGTGCCGCCAATGGCACGATCTGCTTCCCCTCGCCGACATTCATCCCATTCGTCGCGCGTTACTCGACCTATACAACCAAATCATCCAAGAACCTTGGTTCTTGAACAGTAGACCTTGGGTCCTCGAAAATCTTCTTCCCTTTGACCGAAAAGCATTTGTTGATGCTCTACTCGCTCAACATAACTATCTGCCAGACGAATTCAGGATCTGGGTGTTGGAATGGCCGGCAAAGGCTGTATTTTATGGATTTTGGCCAGGCCTTCCTGCGTTTGCCTGCTACCTCGCGGGGTCAGGTAATTCAGCGCGTTGGATGGATGTATGGAATCTTCTGGACCCATCGAAACCTACGATCCGCACAATCAATGCCATCCGTTCGGATGTCGACCCAGACTTTGATCTTGACCCAGCGGTCGACATGGTTCAGACGGATTTCATCCAACCCCTTCCTGGCCTACCGATATTCATGGAAGAGAATGAACAAACTACTTGGCTTATGTTGGATGAAGGGAAATACCGCGATCAAGTCATCAAGACCTTCGAGTCTGACCACGAATTCCGTGCGTCTGTTGTAGCGGAAAAGAAGCCGAAGGGCTGGGCAGATCGCCTTCAATCTCTTCTTCCTTACCTCCGTTACTTGCACGGACTTGGCGTAGAGCAGCAGGTCCATAGTGTATCCATGCCAGGACTTCCCTTGAAGATGGTTAAGCTGTCTTCTTCTTGTAGACCCTGGATCTCGACCGACCATGCTCCCTATCTACGCTCAGTATACTACGTTTCTGAGGAGGAAGAAGAAGAGGAAGACGAGGAGTAAGAGCTGTGGTAATCGCCCCCTCGAGTACCCCATTCATATTTAAGTATTTGTAATCTGCACATCACAAGAGAACAAGGTTCGGTCACCTTGCTTTGGTCTTACGACGGACTGAGTTTGTCACTAGCCACCAAAGGTGCGTCGCAGATACGCTGGACATCATCGTCTGGTGCTTTTTCTTACTGGTGCACCTAACTTTCGCCGGCGCCAGCGGTGGATTTGTCTTTACGTATAGGAACCCACCCAAACTACGCTAATTTTCGATGACTTCACAATATCACTTACGGCACGTCCAAGTCGCCATCATGGTTCATTTTTCTAACACTCCGCATAACCCAACCCCGTCACCTATCTCTCCCTATGCTTTTCGACAAATACTGGTTTCTTTTCGCACTGACCCAATCCCTCACCTCTCTAGCGGCCAGTCACACTCCTCAGGCCCATGTCCTTCATCGCAGTCACGGTGGTACTCGGTAAGTTTCAGACTTTGGTTGTCGGTGCATCATTTTGACGCGTATTTTTCGTCTACTCGACACAGAGGCCGTGGCTGCGGTACCTTCCTGACTTTGGAGGGGAAAATCAACGCGGAAAAGAGGTTTCAAGACTTGCTTGGGCACATAGCCCGTCCACGCGACGAATATGCCTCCCAACCGACAAATGCGACAACCAGCCCCCCCGCCCTCGAACCCTTCAGTGTTTACTTCCATGTTATTACGAAGGATAATTCAACCAGCGGTGGAAACATCTCGTGCGTCCCCTTCCCCACAATTAACGGCCTGTCCTTATTCTAGTTCACACAACTTCGCAGAGACACACAAATCTCCCAACAAATCTCCGTTCTCAACACTGACTACAACACTTCTGGAATATCATTCACACTCGCCTCAACCACACGAGCCATCAATGCGGACTGGTTTTCGCGCTCGGCTCCTCCCCCCAACTCCACCTATCAAGACGCGATGAAAGCCGCTTTAAAGGTTGGAGACGCGAAGTCACTGAATATTTACACGGTTGGGTTCGATGAAATCGAAGGGGAAGATGCCGAAGGTGGATTGTTGGGTTATTCAACTATCCCAGCGGAATACGAAAACAATCCCGTCAACGATGGTGTGGTGATCCTATACTCGACCCTTCCAGGCGGTTCGACGCAAGGTTTCAACATGGGTCGGGTACGTACTTCCTTCCCAGTCTTTCTTTGTGCACCCTGCCCTAACAAAGATGCTTCAGACCCTCACTCACGAAGTCGGACACTGGCTCGGTCTCTACCATACGTTCGAAGGTGGATGCACCGGCCCTGGAGACTACGTCGATGATACCCCCGCAGAAGCCTACAGCAGCCAAGGATGTCCACGCAATCGGGATACCTGTCCTGACGAACCAGGAGACGATCCGATCAGTGAGCCTTTCTAGTTTCAAGGTCGAACGTACCCTTATGAAACAACCACAACCCTTCGGGTTCTACCAACAGCCAACTACATGGATTACTCTGTCGATAGCTGTATGGACCACTTCACCCCTGGTACGGCGTGTTTTCAGAAAGTAGGCGCGATAACTGACACTTTGACGTGTAGGTCAAGCAAGTCGAATGAAGGCACAAATCGAGGTCTTCCGAAAATCATAATGGCTCTGGTGAGAGCCTCAAGCTCGAACGTTCAATACTCTATACGATCTATGACGATTTTGCGCGCGTCAACATCAGCATCAGTCTGCTTCGACATTCATTCATTTACTATTTTATTTACACGACTTATAGAAATTGTCCGTAGATGCGCGTACGCTCATATATACCCTCATCATGCATCACTTCGCCAGTTCCAGAGACATCGGTAGATTGGGTGTTACCGAGGTTGCTTTGTCTGACTTGGCGACGGGTGAAGCTATTGGTGTCATAAGCCAATCGATCTCCTGCGAAGGTTTGACTTCAAAGGACGAGATGAGAACTGAGAGGACGACCTCTGATGAACAGGGTCAGCAAAAGGCTGTGTCAACCATAGAGGGAACTCACTCATTTCCAACTGCGAGAACTTGAAGCCGCTATGAGTATTGGTAAGTTAGTATTCAGGGAGGAAGGTTACGGCGGGAACGCCTACGCACATACAAGCACGTCCACCCCCAAGGAAAGTCATCCTGGTAAGCCTGGTTAGTACTCGACCGGGAGGGAGTTTAATAAATCTTACAGATTTGAGTAAATCCCAGGAACATGGGCTTGAGTCACGGAATCAGGGAGCGGAGTGAGCCATCGTTCGGGTTTCCATTCAGCAGCGTCAGGACCCCAGAGCGCTGGATTAGTGTTTGAAGCTCGGACGCCTATGATTACATTGGTTTCCGCGGGCATATGGATTTCGTTGATCAAGTTGCCGTCGTTTCCGTGGATAGGGTCTTGGAGGGGGAGGATAGTCTCTTTGCGAGTCCTATAAGCGTAACGGTCAACAACTGGGTTGTCTAAATAAGCCGAGCACACATACGTTCGAGAGAGGAATGAAACAGGAGGGAATCTAAGAAACGAAGGATGGGATCACATTTAAGCTTCAACCAAGATTGAACCACGCAGTAAAGGCTACTTACAATCGCAGGGTCTCACGACATATGGCATCGAGATAAGGTAAGGCCACGAGCGTATCGTAATCGAGATCTCCACCAAACTGCGCAGTAGCCTCGCGTACTTCTTGTCTCAATTTGGCTTGAACCTCAGGGTGCTTCGCGAGCTGATCCAGAGTGCGAGATAGTGCACCGGAGGTGGTATCAACCGCCGCCAGAGTCAAGGTCCTTAGAGATTGTCATACGTTGAGGATGGCAATTCCCGATAGGGTGAAAGGAAACTTACGAAATCTAGAGGGATATGTTCGTCAAGGGTAGCAAAACGACGTGAAAGCAAGACGACTTACCTGGCCAATGAGTTGATCCTCAGGTAATTTATCTTCGTCTGCAGCTTCTATATTGGCTCGCACTAAAGTGATGGATGTAAGGTCCGCTCTTGACGAGGATAAGGAAACTTACTCAATATGCTCATGATATCCTTGCCTTGACCAATCTGATCCAGGACAGCCGCATCACCTTTTTCCATTGCCGCCTTCTTGCTTCGCCATATCTCCACAGAGGTATTATGCATGAAATCAGACATGTCGCGCACTTGGTGAAGACGTTTCCATGGAACAACGTTCAAGAGCCAACGCCGGAATGAAGGCGGCCCAACTTTGACTACCCAAGGAAGGAAGTTTCGGACGATGATCATGCCGAAAAGCGTCGGTCTAGAGACGAGGTAGAGTCAAGGGGTGATAGTGGAGAGGGGATAGAGTACGGATGGAAACTTACTGCAACTTCTTCATGACCACGATATACGGATGTGGTACTTCATCATCTTCAAGTGGGTCGAAAGAGTGCCCGAGTCCACTCCGACTGATTAGCTCCAGGGCGGCGCGACTCATCCATTTGAGCATATCCATCTATCGATGTGATCTCGCTCAAAAGCGTATCAGACCTAGCCGGGGGATGCTACTCACTTCCTTGGGACCTTGGGCACAACGCTCAGCAAGTGTATCCCGGAGCTGAGCCGGTAAAACCAGAGCAAATGAATACGTCTGATCCGCAAATCACGAACCTCCTCACCTTGTTCACTACGTCATAGAACGTAGGAACCATCTGCCTCATATGAGCGATAGAAAACACCGGATTCAGCATCTTCCTTTGCTTTCGGTGAACATCGCCTGTTGGAGGTCGGATAGTTTCATTAGTACAAAAATTGCGGCGGTAAAAATGTGATGATGAAACTTACCAAGCGTGGAGAGTAGTCCAGGGCCGAAAAGCAGCAAGTTTCCTCTGATCGCGGGTTTAAAATGAGGTTAATAATGGACTCCGTGGTTCCTGTGTCATGAACGTACTGAATAAACAAGGAGGTCTCCTCGTAGATATCTTGTTCTTTTACGATCACATAGTGGAGGGCCTTGGGGTCAGAGACATAAAGTTGCTTATCCTGCGGACGTTGTCAACATTGAGCCACCGCAAAAGGACGATCGAATCAATCACCCCAAATAGGCCATGTATCTTGACAACGTTTCCGTCTAGAGTCACCGGTGAGATATCCACGCAACACGCGCATTGGACGATATGTTCTCACATGTCTTGGTAAGTTGGGTATGAAAATCCCAGCCCTTTACGTTGAATATCTGTCCGAGGTTTCCTGTGAATAGAAAAACGAGTGAGTCGAGTTTAGGTGCCGGTTTCATACGAAACGAGTTCGGACCTTTCCAGATAGATGCTGATGGGGGTCCAGGGATGTTATCTAAGCGACTTTGCACGATATACTGTCGGAGGGTGCGCCAGGCGAGCCAAGAAGCACTGTAAAGCACGACGAGCTCGAGGGCAACGACGCTGAGAGATAAAACGGACATCGAGGGATAAGTTGGGAAGAGACAAGGTACGACATGAGAACCTACTTATAGAGCGGCGCATCCTTAAGTCCACCTACTCACTACTAATCAACGGGTGATCATCCGTCGACCTTACACAATACCTCGAGTGTAATATGAAAATGACTCCCTTATTCGGACGTTGGGTGCTTCCCTCGGCATGTGGTGGGAGTCCAATGGCAGCTTGGGAAACGAGAAACGACTCCCAGAAGGCATTGACGGTGTGGAAATCTTGGACCTCGTGACGCCATGAAGCCAAGATGGCGTAGGTAGATATGACCAGCCGTCCTATCATCGGATGACGGGCAGAAGTGCAGCAACCGCCTGAGAATGGAACGATCTCGGAGTGAAGTCTTCAGAAGTCAAGAAGCGACAATCTGGTTACTTGTTTGGTGCGCGCGTAAGCGAAAATGACTGCCTTGGAGCGATTCCAACGGGTTCATATCCACCACACAATTTGGCTAGTATGGCGAATTGTCGTGATGAGGTTACCGTTGACGATGCGCAAGTGGTTTCCGCAAGTATTCCAGGGCGATGTGCTAATATTAAGGGTGGGAGTACTGACAGACCTAGGGCTGGATATTCGAGTACTTATGGTGCATCGCAAGCAGCCGGCGATGTAATATGTGACCACGAGCGATCCCCTGTAACGTTCGTGGAGACTTCCCCCGATGAGCAAGAACAGCGACATGAAGGATACCTTCGCACTGGCCATGAAGCCGAACAGTGCGGATACGGGGAGCTGAACAATATGGTTTTGCTCGATCATCGCTAGCTTTACCGTAGGGATTTGGATACCTTGAAATGAACTTGAGTACACATAGATGTTCACGCTCTTCTTCAAGAGTCAACTTGTTAATTGCGAGAGCTGCATTGGCGGCCAGCTAAACTGAGAGTTTGTGAGATCCCGCCACCTTGTAATTTGTCTTCGCTGGTTAGCCTAGAAATCGCTAGTCTTCAAAGTAGAACTTCACATCTGACAAAGTGCATCACCCGAGCTGGTGAAAAAGACTAAAGTAGGAGGTAGGAGTCGGTGCAGATAGAGATATTTAAGCCGGAATCACATCGATGTTTCGAGTTCGCTCCCTCAGTGGCTCTTATGCATAGGCCGCAGACTGGACTCGCATCGGATATGATAGACTGGTGACCGGCGAAGCGTTTGGTTCGAGTTCGGAAGTTTGTCGTGGCGGCGCAACCAACGTCATTTCTGAGCGCGCTTATATAAACGCCCGTGGCTTGGTCTTGTTCTTCCTCGCCTCGACCTCAACGTTCAACGTTTCAACGTCAACCTCAACTCAACCTTCTCCAATCTGGTCCAAAGGAGAGTCGTCGAACCAGCTTGCTTTTGGGAATGAAATCCTTCGTCCAAGCTCAGCGACGCGCTCATCAGTAGTGTCTCCGTCGTATCTGAACGATGAAATCATGCCTCAATAACTCTTGAGAATTTATATAAGTCTTTGCTCAATGAAAGAGATATGTCTACATGTGTGCGGTGCCCGCCGTGACGGATAATCGTCAAAAACCCTTCTTGCGACTCTGTTTCTTGACACACAAGAGGTCTGGAAAACGATTGATGCTCACACAGCTTGCTCAAACCGAGGTGACCCTATTTGACCACTCTATCCTTCCACTCTCTCTCATGCGCGACACCTAGAACCATGCTGCTATGTCGTATGCAATACGCATCGGCGATTCTCACACCGTTTTGCCAATCAAATGATGCTGTTTGCCTCGTTCCCAATCAGGATCAGCGAAAAGAGCTTGAGTTCGCCGAGCCTCCCGATCTTCGATTGCGGTGAATTCATATCAACGCATTGGTCGCCGTCGCACCCGGCGATCATCACCAATTGGTTCCATTCAAACGACATCCTTGCGAGGCACCTGCGGCGGAAGCGCCTGTTCATCAGCTGAACACAATCTACCCATTGAGGCCTAGGGAATAGTCTCCCTATCTCCACCCAGCCCGTGTATAACTAAGTCGCGAGATAGCTATGTTTCCGTCTCATCGGAATGGCTCCTCCACAGGCTCCTGGCATCCCTAGTATCCCGCTCTTGTGAATATCTTCCACTTCGTACCATGTGTGGCAGTAGCTAACAATCATGATACTTAGCACAGGACCGTTGGTATACAGATCCTGAGTTAGGAATACTCGACTCTAACTCGTATTTTGATGTCTAGGCATTGGGTAGCTTGTTAAGCTGCGGTCTCTATGGAATGCTCATCGTGCAAATATGTTTGTCCAATCTTTGGTTCCCTCATCGTTGACTGACGAATTCCAACCGATGTCTAGCTGTGTACGCTACGCATTTCCCCAAGGACAGTCTCTGGATGAAGAGCTCAGGTATGTCCCTGGTGATCCACACCCTGTCGTTGCTATTTATCCTTTTCAGTATGGACCGTATTCTTCCTTGAGACGATCTACACCCTCTTCACCGTGTTTCTTACTTGGAAATCCTTTGGAACCGACTGGGGGGATGTCGAGACATTGTACACATTTTCCTGGCCTTGGTACCCGTTGCCGCTCCTGAACGCCCTTGGTAAGCCGCACTGATCTCACAGAAAATGAAACTCAATGCCTCCCCTTAGTCGCGTCCCTCGTGCAGTTCTTCTTTGCCTGGAGGATATGCCGGTTATCACAGCGGCTTTGGATACCTATTCCCATCGTTGTGGTAAGCCCTAAACGTCGCGCTTCATCTGTCTATTCACCTGGTTTAGCTATCCTTGTTACAATTATCCGCCACTACGCACTACAATTCTGTGGTGCGTCTTGCTCTGATTTTTATTATATCCGTCATATCTAATTCTTCATCGACCTCACAGCTCATTCAACATCCTGAAGGCTCTACGTTGACGTTAATGTCGCTTCGTGCCAGCATAGACGTACGCTTCACGCGACTGTCTATGATTACACCATTTGATGAGATTTCCCCTTTAGCTGTGGTTAGTCGGTAGTGCCGTCTGTGATGTTCTCATTTCGACGTCAATGATTTTCATCGTAAGTCTGTCATTACCGCCCCATGCCTTCAAGTTTGTGCCGTCTACTTACGCCTTTTCTTAGCTCGTACGGGCAGGCTCGCAAACATTTTTCAGTCAATCAAACAGTTATTTGAACAGACTCGTAAAGCTCACCATTGAAACGGGTTTCGTCACAACCATCGGGGCAATTCTTGAACTTATTCTCTGGCATACCATGCCAGACAATAATTTCCATTTTATCGTGTAAGAATGCCCTTCTATCCGGCGCTGGCGCTCGTTTACCCGTCCTATCATTCCACAGTTTCTTCATATTGGGTCGACTGTAAGCATATCAGCTTCATTCGTTTAGGACTCAACATCTCTGAAGATTTCCCCTACTCACTGTCATAGGTACTCCAACGTCTTGCTTTCGTCGCTGAACGCGCGAGCCATTTTCTCAAGCCAATATATGGGCTATCCGACCGCTATACACCGTAGCCCTCGCTCTCCTTTCTGGTCGGATTTGGCTTGGGGTTCACGTCCTCGTCATCCAGACAACTTGACCGGTTCGATCAGTGTGCATACCACATTGACGCAGAAGGGTACCAATGGTTGTCATCCACTGGCTGTGGTTCCCCAGGTGCTGCCCCCCCCAGTTTTCTTATATCTTCGCTGTTGACAGGCATCACTTCTAGAATAACCGCACCGCCGTCACGGCTGACAAAGCGATATTTGAGTTGGCCTAAGGTTTCTTTCAAATCTCGAGTATCTTATCCTCTCGTGTGGACTCTAACTCAATCTGTTGGTGCCTCTAACATGTACAAAACTTGCCAGAGGCTTTTCAACATACGCTAGTTTCGTTGTTGAAGTCATGATAATTATTGAAATTTGAACCATGCACCAGTGCAGGTGAGGATCTTGATCACATGATCAGAAGACCAACACACGCGACGCGTTCCCCTAAGTACATAAATAGAGTAAATGTCAGAAAATAAAGTTCCGTTGACAGACCAACGTCCGCTGTTAGGCTCTGTTTGTCTGTCCGTCCAGAAAACCTATAAAAGCCCCTCAACTCTCTCCTCAAGTCCCCAAGCGACCTTGTCAAGTATTGCACTTCGATCCCGGAGTCTGAGGTCCTCAAGGGGCACAATGGTCCACATCACTCGATGCCCTCGGCATAAAGGCCCGCTAGTAGTCCAACCTCCCCGCCGGGGTCGTTGGGATCGCTGGTGTAAGCTGTGTGATGGGATCATCCTTGAGGAAATCAGAACTGTGACGGTACGGCCCTTGAGCACACGCCGTCGACTGGGGAGTCGCTCAATACTTGGTTTGGCGGATGGACACGGAGGGGGGCAATGGTTGGAATAGTCATGGGCTATTTTCGTGCGAGGAGCGGCCAACCGCCAATCCCCCGAAATCTAGTACCGGCTATGAGACTGTTGGATTCAGCCGTGTTCACTTGCGAGGAAAGGGTGTAGGATGGGGAATGGGGAATGGGGAATGGGCACGGACGGGGCGCTGTCGTGATAGTTATGGTTCAGGTTTGGGTGTGGAGACGCAGTGGCGCCGCTGCCGATCCCCCAGACTCTGCTACCGTCTATGCGACAGCCGGATTCGTCCGTGGAGGAGAAAGATGGAGGAAGGCTGGTCATGGATGGGGCGCGGTCGTGATAGTCATGGTCCAGTGTTCGTCGAGGAGGGGCGGTGGCACCGCCGTCGATCCTCCGAGCACTGGTACCGTCTATGCGATCGTTGGGTTCATCCATGTTCTGGCGTGGGTGGGTGGACTTGGATGGGGCAGCGTCGTGATGGTTATGGACTAGATTCGGTTGAGGAGCGGCCACCGCCAATCTTCCCGAATTCTGGTACCGTCCATGCGACTGCTGGATTCATCCGTGTGCCATGGCGAGTTGAAGAGAGCGAAGGGAAGATGGTCATGGATGGGGCGTGGTCGTGATAGTCATGGTCCATTGTTTGTTGAGGAGAAACGGTAGCGCTGCCGTCTATCCTCCGAATTCTAGGACTGTCTACGCGATCGCAGCATTCGTCCATGGCCGGGTGTGGGTGCACAGGAATCGGATGGCAATAGATGGAGCAACGTCGTGATGGTTATGGACTGGATTTGGTTGAGGAGAGGCCATGGCCAATCCTCCCGAGTTCTGGTATCGTCTATGCGACTGTTGGATTCATCATGTCCATCAACATCAGAGAGTGTTCCTGATTCATCCCGTTCGTTTGAGCGGGCCATGTCAATCTCTGCTTTGCAATTGGATAAACTTTCAGGACGAAGCCTATCGCAGGGACTTAGCAGCTCCAAGAAGGAAAAATCTGAATACGCACCGACACAACATACACGTTTATCACTGGTACACCACCCAACGGTGGATACGGTTTGAAAGCAATTGACGCAGCGAGTATTATGCGAAGACAAAACTCGAAGCGTCAGGAAAGGCCTTCAACGCATCTCCCAGCGACCCATACAGTGCCTGCAAATTCGGACACGGTCAAATTCGCCAGTCAAAGGCAGGCATGAACCAGTTCAAACCTCAAAAGGCGCGAATCCATGGTTTCCTGGACTTGATACCGAGGCAAACAATGGTATTCATACATGCGCTAGGGCGGTATAAAATGATATAAATACCCAACACCCTTGAGGAGTACATCGGAGTAAACGCACCATGTCGGTTTCCTCTGGGCAACTAACTGACTAGAAAGTTTCAGCACCTCATGAATCTTCCCTCCGAACGGCACTCCCTCCTAGCTACCCGCTCAAAACTCAGGTCTACGGGTTGTCTACCGCGTTTAACTGGAATAAAGATCTCTGGCTTCACCGGCATGCTACATAGAATCGATGACGGCTTGGATCCGTCTAATCATGGAAACAACATCAATACATGACTGGAGCATGGACTGGGGGTAGGATACGCACTATTTGGTCCTTGTGTACACCCCTTCGAGGCGAATCCATTCCGTCAGCCTATGTACGATCTTCGCGTTGTCTTAGCCAGCGACCGCCCCAACACGGTAATCGCGAGAAGCTATCAAAAGGACCGCAGCTTTCGTGGACGATCCAGCGCGGACTGTTTAGTGTAGGTGTCACCATTGAACAAGACTGTCTCCGAGACGAGAACGTGAATACCTCAACATGATGGAGCCCAGCAAGAAGAGGGCGCCTTTGACAGAAGCACGAATGGGTTCCAGGGCCATTTCCAGTGAGTTGTCATTTTGACGGGCAGGAATGTTGGACGCGAATAGAGGCCTTGAGAATTGACTAGGTCATCCTCTCATGAAGAGGTTGGGAGAACTTGGGACAGATCTCCGCACCGGGCGCTAATTGCCCCGGGAACTCCTTGGAACGCGATAGGAGCTTCCCTGAGGAGACTTGAGGCGCGAAGGGTCAAAAGCCCACACACGACGAAGGTGAGTGTAACGGGTCGGATTTCTTCGGATTTCCGACGCTTTTCTTTTTGATTTTCTCTTCTTTTTCCGTACCTGATCTCAAGTAGACTCCTATTTATTCACGTATAAATACTCTCTACTTTCGACTCTTGTATGGTAGAGTTCTCTGAATCGACACTTTATCCCTGTCATTTCCCCCGAGAATCCTCTCTTTCGTGTGCCGAGAATCTACTTCTCGTAGCCTCGTTACATCTTTTTGACAGAAACAACTTCGTCGACAACAACCTCCTCTCTCCTCTCCTCTCTCCTCTCCTCTTCTCTCTTCTCTATTCTCTCGTCGCTTTTCTCTTCGAAAAACTAGACCAAAAACCGGGCAACCTCAGTCTGATCAACTGGGCAACCGACCAAAAATACCAGAAAATTTTTCTTCCCTTTCGTCGACAACTCGACATCTATTTTCGACTTCTCTCCCTTTCCTGCTCCTATCGACTCCCTATTTCGTATTAGAAAAACTTCAAAAACATGCCTCCTCGTCGTAACTCTGGATTGGCTGCTACTCGCGCGAGCGCTCGTCTTGCTCGTGCTGACCCTGTCGCGTCCGATAACGCGATGCCTTCCATCCCTGGAGGTTTAGGTGAGTCTCCTGCTGCGTCTGATGTGTTTCTTTCAGATGCCGGATCGGTCTCTGGTGATGAGCCGGTCGCACCTGTTGAGTCAACCCCTCGCCCTAGCCGTGTGCGCTCGGGTGGCGAGGTTCCAGGTGATTCCCCTCGTGTGCTACTGCAGAAGCTGGAGGGTGATGTACCATCGAAAGATGATGGTAGTGTTCGTAGTACCCCGTCAGGTGAGAACACAGTTTTGCCACAGGCGGACGAGGTCCCGCGGCGTTTATCTTTGCCACAGGCGGACGAGGTCCCGCGGCATTTGTCTTTGCCACAGGCGGACGAGGTCCCGCGGCGTATGTTATTGGCACAGGCGGACGAGGTCCCGCAGCCGTTTGTTGCTCGGACCAAAGGAGCCTCTGGCTCGGTTCCACAGGAGCATGGTGTTCAGTTGGGGGAGTCTGGTTTGTCGGCTGGTCAGCTTGAGGCTATCAGTCAGGCTAGTCAGTCCCTTAGCCCAGGTGAACGCGCGTCTGTGGATGCTCGTACTCGTGCAATTGTACAAGGAAATGTATCTATTATAAGTGAAAACGAAGGCTCCCTTTCGGATGATGAGATGAGTGAGTCTGTACATGTGACTAAGGACAAGGGGAAGAGTAAGGCTGTCGGGCCTGACAATGTGCCCGAACAAACCCCCAAGACTTTCTTCGAGAAGGTGAGACCTGCCGATATGGATGCTGAAGAATATGAAAGGGGTTTTAATCAGCAGATTCAGTTGGCTATGGCCTTGAGTTTGAAGGACTTACATGAAAAACAGCGTCGCGTCGCGCAGCCGGGAGCTAGTACCTCCGGAAGTTTGGTGTCGGCTGCTCCTGAGCCGAGTCCAGAACCTGTGAGGGTGGTCTTGGATGCGGAAACAAGAGCCAAGATGGATCAGTTGCAAGCAACCATTTTGCAACTACAGAATGACTTGGATTTCGAGCGCGCGAAGAGTCGGTCCTTGAGTGTCGGTGCCAGCGATCACTTCCGCGCTGAAGGTACTGGAAAGGTTCCTGATCTTGATCGAGGAGTTGTGGGACCTGATCATGATCAAGCACCTAGAACTCCGGTTAAGAGTGTTCGTATCGCCGATGATGATGGTTTCGTACCTGTATACAGGAGCAAGGGTTGCGCAAAGGTCAACCGTTCTCTGTCTCCTACTCTTGTTCCTGTGCGTGGTGTTGTGGCTCCAGCTAAGGAAGAGCCGAAGCGCAAGGTTATTGGTCGTGTGCGCACAATTACACCGATGTCAGATGAAAGCGACTCCGAGGCTTCGAAGGAGGACGCGATCCTGCCTTCAAGCCAGCTTCCGAGATCTTCAGCGTTGGGTTCTTTCCTTCGTCGTTCCAGGAATACTGTCGAGCCGGGGTTTAGTAGCGCTGGAGGGCGTGATATTGGCGATGGCTATGATCTTGGCAGCGGGAACCCGATGATTGGTGGCGGCGCGAGGCTTAAGCCTTTGAAGCCGACTCCCTATGATGGATCAACTGAGAGTGGTAAACTTCAGAAGTTCATTCGAGAAGCCGAGGCATACCTGAGGGACGGTAATGTCCACAATGAGACGACGAAAGTTCGTCACGTCGGATCATTCCTCACAGGACACGCTGGACAGTTTTATGAGATGATGGTCGCTCCCTGTATTGATGAATGGGACATGAATACCTTGTTTACGGAACTTGTGAACTTCTGCTTCCCTTCGGATTTCCGCGAAAGCGAAAGAATTCGTCTGAACAAGATTTATCAGAACGATGATACAGTTAAAATGTATGCGACTCGCCTCGTTGATTGCATGAACACATGTGGTGGTTTGAGCAAGCGCGACAAAATCGTGCGCTTGTGGATGGGTTTACGAAAGTCTATTCGCGCCGAGTTGACGCGTGAGGGCCTGTCGATGTTTGCTTCGTCGTGGGATAGGATCATGATGCGGGCTGAAATTATCAAAGTAGCCCAGAGCATCTATGGTCCGAATGGTGAACGGGACTTGGGAGGTAATCGCTCGTCTCGTAAGCGTCATGATAGACGCGACGGCGG
Organism: Pleurotus salmoneostramineus; assembly: GCA_002583695.1. Classification (NCBI taxonomy): domain Eukaryota; kingdom Fungi; phylum Basidiomycota; class Agaricomycetes; order Agaricales; family Pleurotaceae; genus Pleurotus; species Pleurotus salmoneostramineus. Next base: position 24,917 of record BEWF01000161.1, read on the forward strand.
CGGTTCCTTCAATACCAGCGAAAATCGCAACAGTGGCTCGTCTTCTAGAAACGGAGGGCGTGACGTTAGTAGCCATAGAGATGGAAATGCCGGGAACTCCCGTGGAAGACGACATGGGCGGGGCAACAACGATCGTGCCAGTAGCAACGCTGGAGACGATGATCAACAAGGACTTAATGGAATGGACACAAGTACAAACCAGGACGAAATGGAGGAGCTTCGAGCTCAGAAGAGATGCTACTTGTGTAAGGAAATTGGACATGTTCAACGGAACTGTCCTGATCGTCGGACTGTTTCGGGTTCTGGTGACAATCGTCGTCCTCCGGGGATCCCTGCTCATAGTGTGTCAGTGGATGCAGATGGGAATGACGATCCGGTACTCCATACCTTGGAAATTGGTTTCTTGGGTCTTCCGTGGTCGTTTGAGCTGCATGAAGGCTTGGGGTCTACGGCTAGTGGTACTAAAGCTGCGTCAGTTGCGGAGTCAGTTGCAGCCAATACCAATGATGACTTACCTGACCTCTTGTCGGTCTCAGACCATGGGTCAGAACGTGAGGAAACTGAGTCCTGGGGCGATAACATAAGTTTTTCTGTTTCAAGTTTTATGGATATGGATGTTGAACTCGGCGCACCTAGTGATTCGAGTTCTGTTAACTCAGAGATCCTACAGCTATTCGGGCAGCAGGTGCCAGCTGGGATGTATCCTGCCATCCAGCGTGATGCGGCGGTGACAAAGGGCGATGCTCGATCAATCCCAATGCCGATTGTTATAACAGTTAACATTAACAATCAACCGGCAATAGCTTTACTTGATTCGGGATCGCTCGGGGATTTCATGTCATTGACGTTCGCGGAGCGGTTGAAGCTCAAAAGGTTCAAGCTTGATAAACCTTTGCCGGTGCAATTGGCTGTTCAAGGTTCACGGTCGCATGTCAATTGTGGTTGCAAGGCTGGTCTTGAGTACCAAGATATTGATGAGAGCCGCTATTTTGACATTATTAATCTGTCTAAATATGACTTGATATTGGGCACACCTTGGTTATTCCTGCATCGAGTAACTTTTGGTGTCAATCCTTCTCGTGTGGTGATTGGTAGCGCAGAGTCTTTGCCTTTGGAGGGTGACCGTGTGACGCAGCTCGTGTCTCGTTCTATGGACATTGAGGATGTTGCGGAGGGCGCGAATGCGAAGGAGGAAGGTAGGAGCAAGCAGGAGGACACTGATGCTTGGACTTGTTCTCACGAGCGTGGGGAGAACAACGCGACGCGTGGATCAGCTGATCCCAAGGTCACGCCAAGCTGGAATAGGGTCAAACAGGAGTTCAACATCATTCCTCCCCCTTCCTTCAACGGTCATCATCTCACCCGACCATCACATATTCCCAAGCCAGCTCGTCTCCCTCAACACCTTCCTCAAGTTCCCAACTCTACCCCATCTCCGTCCACACGTGTTCCTCACCAAACTCCATACATTTTCCACCTTTTCGGCAACATCTCTCGTCCTCATGCCAATCGCTGGCTCTTGAGGACTCCCAGCAACGACGATGTCTACGCCTTCGACCGTCGTACGCTTACAGCTATTCTCGACGTAGCCCAATGGTTGCACACCGGTGACCTTCGCCCTGAACAACTCGAGGGAGAGGCACGACGCGTCTATAACTTGGTTGCTCAAACAGTTCTCGCCGAAACACGAATCCGCGGGAAATTACCATACTACAACAAGCACGGTGTGTTCAACAACGTCAAATGGGTGTTACGCAAGCACCTCCTCGGTCTCGCGCCTCCTTCCTACCAGCGAAAACGCAATTTGAGGCTTCGAAACGCGAAATCGGTTGTCACTGGAGATCGTGGTCACGCGTTTGGACGTCGCCGCGACTGGGGGAATAACTCGGCTATTCCTCCCGCAACGTCGGTCTCCATCACTACTACTCCCGCGACGCGCATCAAGAACGCTGGGGCTTCTAGCTCAAAAGAGAGCTGGAATGGTGTCGGAGCTGGTGCGAAAGGAATCAAAGACTTGGACGGCATGGAGGACACCTTGGAGGACTGGGGTATGGAAGATTTCGACCTGGGATACGCTGCAGAGGAAGATAACGACTTTGTGGAGGTCCTCAGATCTTCGGTTGCAGCTGGCAAGATGGCCAGTGCTTAGGCTTGTACGAACTCGTCCTCGAGTCCGGGAGGGCGAGTGTAACGGGTCGGATTTCTTCGGATTTCCGACGCTTTTCTTTTTGATTTTCTCTTCTTTTTCCGTACCTGATCTCAAGTAGACTCCTATTTATTCACGTATAAATACTCTCTACTTTCGACTCTTGTATGGTAGAGTTCTCTGAATCGACACTTTATCCCTGTCATTTCCCCCGAGAATCCTCTCTTTCGTGTGCCGAGAATCTACTTCTCGTAGCCTCGTTACAGTGAGTCACCTTCATGACTACCATCCCAAACGAACTCTTAATCGCCATATTTCGCGAGCTCCACCTCACAACACTCATCAATGGAAGGGGAGTATGCCGCAAATGGCATGACTTGCTTCCCCTCGCTGAGATTCATCCAATACGGCGCGCATTACTCGATCTATACAACCAAATCATCACAGAACCTTGGTTCCTGGACGGTAGACATTGGGTCCTCAAGAATCTCACCTCCTTCGGTCGACAAGGCTTCCTCGACGCCCTACTCGCGCAATACAACTATCTCCCGGAGGAGTTCAAGATATGGTTGTTGGAGTGGCCTGCGAAGGCTGTATACTACGGATTTTGGCCAGGCCTCCCAGCGTATACCTACGATCTAGTAGGACTAGGTATCCCAGCACGTTGGTTGGACGTATGGAATTTTATGGATCCGTCAAACCCCACGATTCGCACAGTCAATGTGATCCGCTCGGATGTCGACCCAGACTTCGACCTCGATCCAGCAGTCGACATGACACAAACGTATTTCATTCAACCACTCCCTGGTCTACCGGTACTCATGGAAAGGAATGAGAACACGACTTGGTTGATGTTGGATGGGAAATATCGGGACCAAGTCGTCAAGACCTTTGAGTCGGACCACGAATTCCGTGAGGATGCTGAAGCGGACCAAAAGCTGAGAGGTTGGGTAGGTCACCTTCGATCAAGAGTCACTTATCTCCGTTACTTGCACGAACTGGGCGTAAAGCAAGAAGTCCCTATTGTCTTTGCTAAAGGACTACCAACAAAGATGGCCAATCTGTCTCCCTCTTGTACGCCTTGGGTTTCATCAGAACACACTCCCTACCTACGCTCAGCATTCTATGTCCCTGAGGAGGAGGAAGGCGAGGAGGAAGATGAAGAAGACGAGGAGGAATAAAATACACCTTGGAGGACCACATTTATGTTGGTTTAGTAGGTAGATACATGAATGGACGCGAAGGGCGCTGTTATACTGGTCATGCTTTTGGCTTGGGTGTGGAGAGGCGGCTGGCCAACGCCGATCCCCACAAGTTCTGACATCGTCTTTGCGACCGTGGATTCGTCTATGCGAGATTGTCAGAGCGAACACGTTTATCTATGTTCTCGAGCTCGTCGGCGGGAGTTTTGGTCAGGAGAGAGGCAAGTGGTGATGGCTGTAGCCTCTTCTACCCCTTCATGCAGCGATGAGGTATAGAATCATCGTTCAGAATGGACGGGTAGGTCGATAGCCATTCTGATTCATCCCACTGATTTAAAAGGCTGAATCGTCGAGAGCCTCAGGCTGTACGAGGGGACGGACAAACACACCCTCGAATGAAGCTTTAGAGGCGGCGGAATTTGTGTCTTTGCTCGAAGAAATAGACCTGGACGTTGTTGCAGGCGGCTTCGAGTGGCAACGGCGTCGACAACATAAGGGACGATAGATACTAATTTGCACGCGATCTGGAAGGGAAGCTCAATGATAACCTCATGGTGAAGATACGCATGACGCACCTATTGATCAAGGACAGCGCGGCATGGAGCATGACTGATGATTGACAGCGGCAAGGATCTATGGGAATGTCGTTTGTATCCACATCAACCATTGCGACTTCCACTTGTCTGGCAGAAGTAGTTCAGGGAGTAGACGGGAACGATGCTTCTGTTGCGCCATGTCTACAACTCACTCTTAGGGTTGGGAGCCAATAAGAGAACGGAAACGCTGTTACGAACGGCGTACTCACAATTTGCCAGAGCTCCCAATGTTCTTCGCAATGCTCGCCACCATCTGCCCTCTTGGAACAGAAATTACGCGAGCCTTATCTTCGTGTGCCAAAGTCCCGACGTGCGTGATTCCATGGGGTCGTGGTACTCCCCCAGCATCGTTCAGACCAGCAATAATTCAAGAAAAGGTGTAGGCATCCTATTCCGAGTCGGAAATGCCACGAACTCTGCGAACCGTATGAGTTCATGATAATCTCGGGGACTGGGTAGGAAACGCACCTTTCGACTCGACCAAGGCTCAGCGCTGAGCGGACTAGACGATAGCCGAGACAAATCTATGAAGTCGCTGGGACAACACCATTGTTAGTATCCAGCAATAGTTCTTTAGAGAATGTCGCTCTCAGAGTCCGCGCCTGGGATGCCATGCTGCTGGACGATGACGGTACAGAAAAACTCGCTCAGAATTCTTAGAGGGTTTCTAGTTCATGGGGGAAGCAGTCATCGTTACTGCGCAGTCATGTAGGAGCTAGGATTGTAGCCATCGTTGACCACGACGAAAAGGGGGATGCTCAAGTTGAAAGTGACACCGATTCGTGACGATCATGGGTCCAAACACGTGATCCTGTCACACCGCGTCCTCCAGATTGAACCCGGAGCACCCGGAGCCCGGTATCTCTTCTTCCGCAACGATGACAAAGACCATCGCTTGGCAATGACAATTACCCCTCATCCGGGGTCGACGTCGAGGGGCCTTTATAAGCTGGGGAAAGAATTCGAGCCTCAACAACACAAATGGCACCCATCAAGAACGGACGTCACCTTTTCAACGAGATCCCAGTCGGTGAGTTTTCTGCTTGGCATCAACGTCGGCGATGGCGGACTGATTTTTTCTTTGCAGGTTACCCCATACCGGGGAAGACGACCATCCATGACGAGAGCGAAACCATCGATCTCGAAACTGTCCCTCTCAATGGAGGTATCCTCATCAAGACCCTCGTTTTGTCGATTGATCCATATCTTCGGGGCAAAATGAAGGCGCCAGACGCGAAGCATTACTCGGTGAGCAGCCTCAGGGGACTGCTTCGATGATAGTGTGTTGATTAACGAACGCAATTAGGCACCTTTCATAATCGGGCAACCGTGAGCACAACATTTCGCGTTTGTTGAAGTTGAAATTCATGTCGTGGCCTTCATTTCAGGCTCGCGAACGGTGGTGTTGGTCTCGTTGTGCGATCTGAGGTATGTGCTCCGCTAATAGGGCGCTGAAGACTCTAACTGACACCACGAAAATTCAGCACCCCAACTTCAAAGCTGGAGACCACATCTACGGACTTCTCCGTGTGTTTTCCGCCTTCAACGTTCATATATGCGTCTAAATGACCCTTTCCAGCCTTCCAGGAGTACACGGTTTTCTCTGACCCCAAGGTCAGGTTGCTAGAGAACAAGGAAGGTATTCCTTGGAGGCACTATGTTGGCGCGGCTGGCATGCCAGGTCCGTTCTTTCGAATACGCTAGCGGTTGGAAATTGCCGAGTCCATCGTATCCACAGGTCAAACTGCCTACCTTGGCTGGAAGGCTTTCTCGAAAGCCAAGAAGGTATTCTTGAATTATTTGAGCTGATACGATGTGCTGAGCTCGACGATTCTGTAGGGTGAAACCGCATTCATTACTACGGGTGCAGGACCTGTCGGAGCGTGAGTATCCACACATGCTCCTTGTAAATCCTCGCTAACATCTACTAGTATCGTCGCCCAAATCGCCAAGCTCGATGGCGTCGAAGTCATCGCTTCTGCCGGCAGCGACGAGAAGGTCGAATTCATGAAATCCATTGGTGTCGATGTCGCCTTCAATTACAAGACCACTGACACGACGAAAGTGCTTGAAGAGCACGGTCCAATTGATATGTATGGCTTCCTCTCTTTGATTCGTGGCGCCGCGACTGACCGTTATACAATTACAGCTACTGGGACAACGTTGGAGGTGAAATCCTCGAAGCTGCGCTTGAGGCTGCCAACGTCCACGCACGATTCATCGTAAGCCCTTGCGAAATGATGTTCTCCTCCAGTGTGCTCACTATACTCTAGGAATGTGGTATGATCTCGCAGTACAACCTCTCTGGCGAGCGTCACGGAATCCGGGTGAGTCTTCCCTCCCACGTCCCTAACTTCCACGCGTCACTTACTTCCTCCTCTATACATAGAACGTCTTCCACATCATCGGGAAGCGCATCACCATCAATGGATTCCTCGTCCCCGACCTCATGACCCCAGAAGGCGCAGCAGACTTCTACAACACCGTCCCCGCCATGATCCGCGATGGCAAGCTGAAGTTCCTCGAAGACGCCAAGCACGGTCTCGATAAAGCAGGAGAGGCTATCTTGGACGTACAAAGTGGGAAGAACCACGGCAAGAGTCTGATCATCGTCGCCGATGAATAATCAAATCAACTTGTGCAAGTATTATCATAGAAAGTGTATAACAAGACTTCGAATTCGACAGCATTCATATCCCAGATTTCCCAACTGTCTGTCCATTTCTCTATGATTCTCGCTGGATGCTTAAGGCATCAAGCACGTCATCATCTGTCAGCGATTTTGTGGGAAGCCACTCTGTTTAATCAGCATGTCGGTCCCTTTAGGTGCTGGGTTCCTTAAACCTCATGATGGGCTCCAGCTTCCAACCAACCCTCCAGCGTAAGCTGCACTCACGATGCCTTTAGTACGAAATGGACGTCATCTTTTCAACAAAATCCCGACAGGTATGTTCCTCCATTTCGTAGAATCTTCACGGCTTTCTGATGCTCTATCCCATGTTGTAGGATTTCCCATCCCCGGAAGGACGACCGTGTACGATGACAGTCAGACGATTGATCTCGACAATGTACCTCTCAACGGCGGTATACTCATTAAAACGCTTGTTCTTTCGATGGATCCGTACCTGCGTGGCAAGATGCGCCCTGCTGGAACATCATATTTGGTACGAAACCTCCTTCATTAGGCATTTAGACCGGTGCGCCTGACTGACGCCGTACTCTATGTTCTGTAGCCTTCTTTCGTGATTGGTGAACCGTGAGTAATTGATGATTACACTGAATCCCCATTGTCTGAACCAATTTAGACTGGATAATTGGGGTGTTGGCGTAGTGCTGCGCTCAGAGGTTCGTATGGCACGATCGTTGTCCCCCAGAAGCCAGGGATAAACAACCCACTCCTCTCCATCAGACTCCGAAGTTACAGCCGGGCGATCATGTCTATGGGATGCTCCGTAAGGACCTCCACCTATCCGCCACTCATACCCCATAATCACATTGATCCCTCTCATCCCTCAGCTTTCCAAGAATATTCTGTCTTTCCGGAGATAGATCAGCTCAGGCTCCTGCAAAACAAGGAAGGGATTCCTTGGTCGTTATACGTTGGTATCGCCGGTATGCCAGGTAAGTGGAGATATCCATCCACTCAGATCCTTTCGCAAACGTTCAGCGCTGACGTTTTCTTACAGGTCAGACTGCTTATCTTGGATGGAAAGCCTTCGCGAAGCCTCGTCCAGTAAGCTACTCCCAATCGCCTTATGTCTCATTGTGGTCAACCGCTGTTACCAGGGAGAGACGGTCTTCGTGACCACCGGAGCAGGTACGTCGGTTCTTCGTAGCTGGCTTGGTGTGGTATTTATCGCTCGACAACTCGAATGTGGAAAGGACCTGTCGGCTCGTACGTCTGCTAGATCCCTCGAACAAGTCTCATTCTTAATACAATTCCAACAGGGTAGTCGCACAGCTAGCCAAACGTGATGGTCTGAAAGTAATTGCATCCGCTGGAAGCGACAAAAAGGTTGAATTCATGAAGACCATCGGTGTCGATGTCCCTTTCAACTACAAAACGACTAGTACTCGTGAAGTCTTGAAAGAACATGGCCCCATTGACATGTAAGTCGTTTTGCTCACTTGACCAATGCGTTGACACCGAATCTTTTTCTGCAGTTACTGGGATCATGTTGGCGGAGAAACCCTCGAAACAGCTTTAGACTTTGCTAAACTCGGCGCTCGATTCATTGTATGTTCTCTCTGACAGAAACTCAACACTCACGACATTGTCTCATCTTTCATGTAGGAATGCGGTATGATCACAGAGTACAACTCTGACGGAGAAAAATATGGTGTCAAGGTTCGCGCCATTGCAAGCCTCGTGCCATCACCGTTGCATCTGACACTTGCCCCACTCCTAGAACCTTTGGCAAATTGTCGTAAAGCGAATTGTCATGTCTGGGTTAATGGTGCCAGATTTGATGACACCAGAAAACGCTGCCGATTTCTACGCTACAGTTCCGACTCTCATCAGAGATGGGAAGCTGAAGTCTTTGGAGGATGTCAAGCGCGGATTGGACAATGTAGGGGAAGCCCTTCTTGACGTCCAAACCGGCAAAAATTACGGAAAGAGTGTAATTGTCGTTGCGGACAATTGATGTCTAGTATCTAGGCAATGGCAAGCTGAAGTTCTTCGAAGACACCAAGCACGGTCTCGATAAAGCTGGAGAGGCTATCTTGGACGTACCAAGTGGGAAGAATCACAGCAAGAGTCTGATCATCGTCGCTGATGAGTGATCAACTTGTTCGAATTCGACAGCGTTGATCCTAACGGTTCTGTCTATCTCTCCATGAACCTCGCTCTATGCTTGGTGTATCAAGCACGTCATCATCGACATATGTCGGTCCCTTTACGTGCCTTAAACCTCATGATGGCCTCCAGCTTCCAACCAGCTCTCCAGCGTAAGTCACACTAACAATTCCTTTAGTACAGAGCGGACGCCATCTTTTCAACGAAATCCCGACGGGTGTGCTCCTCGGGGTCATGGAAAGGGAACACATTTCTGATCTATCTCACTTGTTGTAGGATTTCGACCCATCACCGGAAGAACGACCATCCACGATGACAGTCAGGCGATTGATCTGAATAATATTGTACCTCTCAACCGGTGGTATACTCATTAAAACCCTTGTTCTTTCGATGGCTCCGTACTTGCGTGGCCCGCTGGTACATCATATTTGGTACGAACCCTACTTCCCGATACCTTTAGATTGGCATCCCATCAGTATCATATATCCTTTAGCCTTCTTTGTAATTGGTGAACCGTAAGTGTTTGATGATTACGTTGACCGATGTCATTTTCTTACTATTTTTGCGGTTCAAGACGGGATAATTGGGGTTGGTATCGCTGGTATGCCAGGTAAGCTAGGTAAGCCAAGATACCCATCTCTTCAGGTACTTTGACGAATGTTGACGTTTGCTTGCAGGTCAGACTGCTTATCTCGGGTGGAAAGCATTCGCGAAGCCTCATCCAGGAAGCTGCTTCCAGTCACCTCATGTCACAATGCAATCGCCTGCTGTTACCAGGGAGAGACGGTCTTCGTGACCACAGCAGCTCAGTAAATGACGTAAGATGTGGTTACACATTGAGCGGCACATCATCATCAGGAACAGAGCTATCGATGCGAAGATGGTTGAAGAACTGAGAACGGTATGTACTTAGTTCAAGTCGAGCTGGAGTCAACAACGCTGTTCGATCAGGTCCCTGAAGTGCGTCTTCACACAGATCCATCATGAATTAATCCTTTCAGAAGGTTAACCAGCAGTTTGCCAGCAGTTGGACAGTGACCCAGGACCGCGTTTCTACAATGGATAGGGGAGATAGGGTGTCTCCCTAAGATAGGAGCCAACAGGAGGAGTCATTTCGCTTGTTGCTTTTCATCCCACGGAAGGTTGCTTTGCGGCCGCAAGGCACTTCGCACAGCCACTCTGTAGACTCTCAAACCTGTCAACTATGGTGCGTATCTTCGTCAGTGGAACGGTGGTAATGGCTGACTCTCTTCTCGATCAGACAACCTCCACGGACGTGGAGACTCAAAAAGCAATCGACGGGACGATCACTCGCACCCAGGGACTCAATTTCAGCGCAATCCCAGACCTTCCGGACGATGTTCTTGCGCTCGTCTTCCTCGCATACAAAGCAAAGACAATGGACGATGGGGCTTGGCTGAACATTGTCAGTATCTGCCAACGATGGCGAGCCATCCTCCTCAGCACGCCCCGCTTCTGGTCCTCAATAACAGCGTACGACCTACCCTTTGTTGATACCATGATAGAACGCGCAAAGAGTCTTCCTTTGACTCTTCAACTTGCGGTGTCTTTGATGGAGTCGGATGATGCGCGAGCTGGCTTCAACACGATTCTTGGTCACAGTTCACGCATCGAGGGAATCACCTTCAGCTTGCTCGAGTCCGACAGGCAGTACAGCATCCTCTACGGACTTATGACGCAAATTGAAACCCACGACTTTTCGCTGCTCCGTGCGCTGAGGATTGCCGCTGCTGATCTAGACGCTCTCTCGTTTTCTTTATCAGCATCAATCTGGTCGCGCCGTTCCAGGTTCAATGCTTTTCACTCCTTGGAACTTCACAACGTGATCTTCCGCTTGCAAAAGAAAAAGCTTCCATACCTCCCGTCACTGAGGAACCTCGTTGTTCTCTATGATTACGCCCACAACGGCGTCGGCTTATCACTTCAATGGATTACGAAATTTCTTCGTCGCACGCCAAACCTCGAAACCCTCGAACTCGATGTAATTGACTCCAATGGCCACCCAAACGTTGACTGTACTACTCCCATTGCCCTGCCAGCGCTGCGTCATGCCCGGATGGGATTGGCTGGGATTGACGAATCCCCCCTGTTTGATTACTTGGACATTCCGACAAGCGCGGTCGTACAGGTACACTTTCCAGATCAAACTCTCACCGGTAGAACATTTAACTACTCGAACCTGGAGAACCTCCTCCAAAAACGTATGCGTCCCGCCTCTACCAAACAGATTGTATTGAAATTCCAAGAGGCGACTTGGGAAATTCAATTCTACACCGCCGCCATAGAATTGCCGACATTCTTTCTATCCCTTCCTTTCCTTCCGCCTATGGTGCAAGAATACGCCAGCCTCTTCCTGGCCCTTCCCATGTCCCACATCCCCGAGCTGGGGATTTATACCATCGACACCACACCGCCGCTAACGTGGTCCCTACTCACCGCCAACCCGTACCTCATACGGAATGCTGCTTCCAGCTCGTCACTCCGCTACCTAGACCTCAACGGGCCTATCCTTCCTCCACCTGATTCCCTATATCTCCCATCGTTGACCAAGTTGGCTATTACTGGATCACCCTCTATCAGCTGGATTGCCCGATTTCTTCTCAATACGCCCAACGTCGAGGAGATGTGGCTCACTCTCATATCTCCAGATGACCCAGACGTCTCAGGCATCCCCTTCGTTTCCCTTCCCAAACTCGCCTATTGTGAAATTGCCTCAGCATCAGTCACTGAATCGAAGATACTCAACTACCTAGATTTCCCAACTTCGGCCAAACTCTATATTGAGCACCCCAATGAGCATAATGGAGAATTCATAGACCTATCTCCATTCGAAAAACGCTATACGAGACTCCTTGCAGAAGAGACGCCCATTGGTGATGTCGTTGTGTCGGTGGATGATGTGAACGGCCAGTTCACACTCAACTTGAAGCGTCCAAATTCCGAGGAAACGCTTATGATACTGGCACTACCTTTGGTGACAACCTCAGCAGATGCCTACCTCTCCCTCTTCTCAAAGTTACCTCTGCCCGCCATTGAGAAGCTTCGCATTTGCCGTATATCCTCGCCCGCAGCTGCTCTTCTCTGGTCTAGTATCATCCCATTATTTCTGAATCTCACGCAACTCACGTTGGATAACACAATCCACGATGTACTTGACGTTCTCCTTTCGCCAAACGCGACTCCGAGTTCGCCGCATTGTAACGTGAAGCTCAAAACCATCGTCGACATCAATCCATCCTGGGACGGCAAGGCGGTGGCAGATGTGATCAGGATTTTCAGAGGACGGCGCGAGATGAGACTACCCATTGATAAGTATATTGTGAAAGGTAGCGGGGTCGGTCGAGATATCGTGGCTGAGTTGAGGGAGTTCGTCAACGTTGAACTGGATGGGGAGCTATCGATGAAATAGCAAAATTACGAGACTTGACGTATGCCAAACCTAAGCCACCTGACAGTCTCAAGGATTCATCTAGTCACTCTCCCATGATATAGCTATTTGACCTCAATACACGCTGCTCGTTTCGTTTGCGCCAAGCGAGGACCAGGAAACGAAGGCTTGACAAACGCGGGCACGAAATTGTATTGGTGATTCTGTAGAAGAAGCAGGAGTTTCAACTGACTTAAGCCATTGGTGTTTTACTCTTCGCAGCATTTGTACCAGTCCTAGACGCGCGAACCAAGATATCACAACTTTCCCCACTCCCGGAACCCTGGGCAAATTTAAAGCGGATTGTCATGTTTGTGTTGATGGTGGTAGATTTGATGAGGCCAGAAGGCGCTGCCGACTTCTACGCTACAGTTCCGGCTCTCCTCGGAGATGGGAAGCTGAAGTCTTTGGAGGATGCCAAGCGCGGATTGGACAAGGTAGAACCGGTAAAGATCACAGAAAGAGCGTAATGATCGTTGTGGACAATTGACGTCTAGTACCTAGTGAGCTTCCCAATTACACCAGCGCAGTCTGACATACCAGACACCCTTTGAATGATCATACTCTTCCCGGTGCATATTATAGTAGTAAGCAACCAATCCCAGCGTACAAAAGAACGTAGGGTCAGCAGTTAATTATACTATACGTACATATTACACGAACAGGTGTATCCATAGAAATGAAGGTGTACATTTTAAAGCCGAGTTGAATGCTTGGTCCTCTGAGGAAGACGATCCAATTCATACTCTTCATGCCCTCTCGGGAACAAATCCGAGCTTTCATGGAAGCTGGGATTTGCGAATCTGAGGTTGGTGCCTTTGATGACAGCGTCCGGCGGTGTCTCTGGCATATCCGAGTATATAGAGGTTGGTGACCCTCGATCATTGGAACCTGCGGCGCGTCCACGGGCTGGCTGCGGGGGTTGGGGTGGTACAGACGTCGAAACGTGGGTAGCCACCTCAGTTTGGACGAAGATATCATCGTCCCACCATTGCCGCCGTTGAAAGAACAGGCACTTGGGTCCACCTGCAAGGATCTCGGTTTCCGCGTGCCTACCGGCCTTTCGTAAATTCAGCGTGATGCGAGACATCATCGCAACCTAGAGGAGAGTTCAAAATCAACTGACTGTGTGGCAGAAGGAGGGCCCATGGAGAAACGTACAGTTATTCTGGTCGAGAGGCGAGAATGATCGAATGAGAACAAGGACTCGGAGATCAAATGAATTCCTTACAATTGTTCAAGTCTAGGGACCGAAGCAGCCGTTAGTGAAACAGTGACCCGGCGAGTAAGTTACATCAAACCTACTGTGCCGTGATGTTTTTCAATCCTGACAAAAGGGAAAGGGTAAGTCCCGAGCTACCGGAGACATCGGAAAGGAACAAGATGTGAACGTACCAGGAGGAGCGGCGATGATCATGATCGTCAAGACAAGCGTCACCGAGAAAATGACACTGGTGGTAGAGACTTAGGACGGCGACCTAGTCGGAACACAACTAGATGAACTTACGAGTAATACAGCAGGCCATCTTCAAACAGACGCTGAAGTATAAACCCAGCTTCCTTGCGGCGAATTGATGGCCAGGTGCGATAAAATGTGAGGCTGAAGACGATGGTGTCGTACATCAGTGGAAACCAAGCCGATGAAGTTGCCGCAGCGCTGCTTCAGACCCACAGTCGGCATCAGAGCTTTGATCGCCAAGTTATAATGGAAGAGCAACCTACAACTTTGGTTCAAATATAAATGTGCAAGCTTGATGAATCCACACATCAATGATCCAAGACACCACTTCAGCGTGACTTTGAATTACTTACAATGGACTCCAGATTCCGGATTGTGGGGTACCGCTGATACGTTCAATCAACTTCCATGAGTCCTGATGTTCGACAATTCCAAATCATGAAATGTGAGAAATGCTCACCTCTACCACCGCTTATTAGCCACGCATTAAGTCCTGTCTCCACCAATAGTAGAAACCAGAGGAAGTACGTGATCCAAGGCTGGCGTGGGTACAATGCTCTAATTCTTTTAAGCACAGCGCCGAAAGAAGATATTGCGATCAGCCAAAGCTATCCCTGCATCGTGGGGGTGGAGACATGCCGTAAGGACATCATCAAGCCAACGACTTCAATGGCAAACGCCACTGTGGTGCCTTCATATCGAATAAACCGCGCGCATCTACACGGCGCGTGATATTTAACATGGGCGGTAAGCAAGAGAACTGACAAGGCGCAATTCGTACCTCTAATGAAAGAAGGGTGGTGCGAGGGGCGCGAGCGCGTTCAGAAAGAAATCCATCGCTGCACGCGAAAGGGTAATCACCTCGAGCGTCCATGTTGGAGCTAGGTAAGCTATTTGGGAGGAGATCAGTAAGAAGCCATCAAGTGAGCAACGGATTGATGAGACTCACCGTATAGGTTGACGACGAAGGAAAGTGGGGTGACATAGCGGTTCTTGTAGTGACCGTGAAGGAGTTGTAACTAAAGAGCTAGGTAGACACGCTTACCAGGATGAAAAGGTATATTACTATTCTCAGCCATCAGGTGGAGGCATTTTGTGGGTATGACCACAAGAGACTTACTCGGACCTTTCTTGCCCTTCCAAATGTACCGCACTTCATCTCCGAAGGTGATAATGTGGTCCCAGATTAGGATAGTGAAACTGGCGAATCCGACAAACTAAGGACAGCCTCAAATTAACAGGCCTAGACTTCAGGTAAAGAAACGAAGCCTTACATCGGTGCGCAGACTGTCGGGGTAATCACAAGAATCGATTAGCATCTTGTGAGGGTTCCCCTCAGTTT
>BEWF01000162.1:0-128475 GCA_002583695.1 Pleurotus salmoneostramineus
TACTCACTCCCTGGGCCCAGCAGAGCATGGTATTAGTCCCCTTTCATCGCATATTCAGTCGAGAATACTACGTCCAAATTAGGCAGCTCCCCATTTCACCCCCTGGGACTGTAACATACAATACAATTGTATTACCCTTTCTCACGTATGTTACGGTACAGTGTATATATCCTATGTGTCGGGGCGAATTAATTCTAGACCTTGTACACGCTATACATCGTCTTCTTGTCCGTGCAATGCGAAACAGGCCCATAATCTCGTCCCAGTCTATGAGGAACAAAGGCTCCGCCATTTTGTTATTTCGATATTCGTAAGACAATCGCAGATTTCATTCTCGTCGGCTAAACCACGTTCCCACATCAACATCCACGATCGCGACCATCACAGCAACGAGTCGTGCCAATCTGCTAGTATGAACATTAACTCACTATGTGCTTTTTCCCAACTCATTTTTGGGAGGTGAGTCCACGGACGTGTGTCTACCAACCGTCTCACCAGCGCTGCCTCCGATGATATCACACTTGAGCGGCTTCATCCACGTTGCCTTTACATGTTTTGGTGGTTTGAGTCCTCACTATCTCCGTGATGAAAGTGATTATAAAACACACAATTCAAGTGCAATTCTATTCAATCCCAATGCCCAACGACCCACAAACAATTCATGAAATAGACGATACAGATGCTTCTGTTGCCTACACTACCAACTGGGTTAGGCAAGGCTCATGCAACGAACACAACCATACAGCCCATTTCACTAATACGACTGGGGCTTACTTCTCCTTGACCTTCACTGGTACATCAACATTCAACTTCAGCGGCCAACTTGTCGACGCTCAATCACAATATCCTGTAGGGACCTCAATCAAGGTTTTTGGCACAACGAACCCTGTGGCCCAGAACATCCAACATTCATACTACGCTATCGATGGATCATTTTCAAGCACATATATCCAACCGAATAGTACTATCACACAAGGTGACCAATTGTTCTTTAGCGTGGATGGTCTTACCAATGGGACACATGCACTTGTTGGGACGTGCGCTGGGGGTAGTATCTGGCTAGATTACTTCCAAATTGGAACGGCCAACCCCATCTCCTCTGGGACCGTGGAATCACTCCCTTCGCCTTCAATTCCTGGTCATCCAAATCTGTCAACAGCGACACTGCTTCATGATACACCCACCTCCGTTGCTGGCGCTTCGTCACCATCGAATGGAGATGCCAGCGCCATTGCTGGGGCCTCGGTATCCGGAGTTGTGTTCATTGTCGTGATTTTTGTGCTCGTGTGGTGTTTCCGACGATATAGACACTTGACATCGTCTCGTGAGTGGCCCCTCTGCGTCCCCTTGCCTCTCAGCCGACGCTGCTCACTTCCAGCGTCTCCCCTTCACGACGACGATGATATCAACCTGGGAAATCTAGGCGGCGAAGAGAGCTCGACTTCCTCCATCCCAACCAGAGAGGGATCGCCTAGTCTGTCTCCACCTACGAGTCGTCGCGTTTCGTCCTCCCTTTCCAATGCCGATGCTGATGCCAGTACCTCACCAACTTATGTCCAAGTTTCCAGCAACACCAACCAGGTATCAGCGGTTAGAAGCAGAAATAAGGCAAGTTTGCGCCCTTCGCATGGCGATGCTCGTAGTCTCATCCTCATGACCATACCCAGTCGACCCTGGCTAATGCTTTTACATCACGTTTCCCATTCGGCCGTCAAAGAAATGTTGGACTTCGCCTGGCGCAACAATCGCCATTCCCGGCGGACTCTCGTCAAGAACCACTGCCTTTGTACAGTAATAACTACATATACTAGTTGTATGTGACACATTGTTGTTTGCTACTACCTCTCAAACATGAGCGCGCAGTCTATGAGGCAAGTAGTGTAGCTTTGACTGCCGATTGATGAGAGGAGTATGCCAATGGACCACGTCTTGCGAGCGTGAGTGAGTCACTCGTTAAGGCCTAAGGCTTTAGGCCCGACCCCTGGATGGGTTGTACCCCTGTATGTCATAGAAAGGGGCAGAGGAAGCGATGAGAACGAGCGCGTCGGGCTTCCCTCTCGCTAGTGTCCCCGTGTCGACTTACCAAGCTCGAGGGTTCCGACATGATCGTGATACATATGCAGTCATAGCTCATATGTGGGTCTGATCTCGAGGGTGCGTGTAGGGTATAAAGGTGGATCTGGGGTTGTAAGGGTCGAAACACTCCAGATCCAAGCCCCACGCCAACGCTCTAGATTAGTTCACAATGGCAAACGGAAGCGAAGCACCACGAGCACCTTCTGTCCCTCAGCCACCTCCAGCAAGGGTCAAGTTACAGAGCATCTTGACAGATAACCCAAATGAAGGATGGGAAACTGCTTGGTATGTATCCTGCCGAACTATTGGGTGCGTAGATACCCCACATACTGAAGCTCAGAGCTAGGAAAGCAGATATGTCTTATCTATGGGATTTTGGAGAGATTCAGCCACCTCTGAGAGACCTATTGACATCGGGAGAGGTACCGTTCGTCATGGAAGGAGGAAGGGCGTTGGTCCCCGGATGCGGTCGAGTGAGTGGCCTCCTTGACCATCTTAGCTCCTGCCTTCGGCCATTTGTGGGCATTCTGCTGAGTTGATTGTTGGTCAACAGGGATATGACGCAGTGGCGATAGCGTCAATACTGGGGAATGACACCCTGGCGATGGATATTTCCGCTACTGGTATACAAGCTGGGAAGGAGTAAGGATCCATTGAAACTTTGGGGAAAATGTGCTCACACACGTTATGCTTAGTTACTTAGCCTCGCTACCTCCGCTCCCTATAGGGAAGGTAACGTTTCTCGAAGGCGACTTCTTCACATATGAGGTTTCAGCCGAGGAGCGTTTCGATCTGATCTACGACTTCACGTAAGTCGTCACTGGTTGCCTATGAATACCAGCACTCACCCTCACTCTCAGATTCTTCGTAGCGATCCAACCCTCCCGACGAAACGAATGGGGAGAGAAAGTCCGCTCACTCATTAAGCCTGGGGGGTACTTGGTCACCATTGTCTACCCAATTATCCCTCACACCACAACGGGTCCTCCATTCTTCTTACGCCCGGAACACTATTTGCAGCCTTTGGGTGATGGATGGGAGAAGGTCGTGGATAAGGTTCCGGAGAATAGCTTAGAGTCGCACGTTGGGCAAGAGCGTATTGTGGTGTGGAAACGCTTGTAATACTGTACTTTATTGCGTGGTAGTTCTAATGCGAAGTGAGCTGACGTTCGTTGGTCAACCTTGCACACGGAAGGATCCTGATTGCGAAGGAATACAGAGCTTGACATAAATGTTAGTACTTATAATGATAGATGCTTCAGTATATCTATAGGGTTGTTCGTGTAGCTTCTTAACTCTTCGTGTATCCCGCTGCATGGAGTAGCGTGGCAAACTAAGATGATTATCAATTTCAACAGCAATCCCAAGTACACTGTGAGATCAAGACAACATCAACGCACCTGCACTTTAGCGATAGCCTTGACCTGATCAAAATCATATCCCGGGCGGTCACTTAGGTCACCTAGAGAGACAAGTAACCTGAGTTAAGGATCATGGGCCGTAGACCAACATGCACACACCGCTATTGTGATACATGGGATCAGCAACTTCGAGTGATCAGTCAGATATATCCGAGAGATAATTTCGATGTGGCGGAGGCTTACTTGGGCCTGCGCGCTCAAAGACTTGGGTAGCAGCGAAACCTTGCTCGTGGAAAGACTGTATTGGGGTGTTAACTCAGTGAATCAGGAGGATCGACGATAAGCACTTGCCTGGTGGTCACTGCAGCACGCCTGGATAGCGGGTCAGAGTTCAGTCAAGGGAACGATATCACTCCGTGGGCGAGCTTACCGGAGTGTAACCAACTGTGAGTTCGGGACTATAGATGGCAGATACGTTAGCGACTAGCTGGGCTACTTCTGGGGTTCCGATTCTATGCCTGAGGTTTAGACGTTATTGCTGCAGGGACGTCCATGGGGACGCACAAGTCAGGCAATCCGAGTTGCAACGGCTCATTAGGTGCGTGATAGGCCAACATATCAGCTTGGATCATCAGCGTAACATTGGCGCCTTCGTCTCTCAATTGACCTGTATATTCAACGTGAAAGTTAGATCAGCAACTGAGACCAAGAAAACAAACGCACGGGCATAGGCTCGAGAACCGAGGAGCCCTTGCTCCTCTCCCGCAAAGGCCACAAGTTCAACATTGGTCGAGAATTTTAAACCTTCTCGGAGGATGGTGCGAGCCATAGAAAGCAGAGAGATAGTCCCCGAGCCATCATCGTCACCACCAGGAGCCCGAGTACTTCCAAAAGATCCTCGGCTATCGTAGTGTGCTCCCAGAACGATGGTCGACGTGGTATTTACCGTAGCGTCATAGCGACTTGATATGAAGAGGTAAATTCGGGCGAAAAAGTGACAAGGGGGGTTGTTCATGCTCATACCATATAACGTCAGGAGCAAATCCATCTAAGAATTGTTTGAATTTGCAGGTTGCTCCGGTACTTTCGAACGTCTCTTTCAGCCACGCTGCTGCAACTCTGCTACCGTCCGCAAACGAATGCCGAGATTCGATACCCGACTTGCCATCTTCACCTGTGAGGTACCGGATATCTGCGCGCATTTGTGGGATGGATATGCTATTGACAATGGCAGCGATATCGGGGTCGAATTTAACCGTCGAAGCAATAGATTTGATCCGTTCTACCGCTTCATCAGGAACTGGATAATACGACATGGGCTTGCTCGGGAGAAGAGTGGACTTCCATGACGGAGGCATGAACGTATCGACTTGGTTCGCAAGTTCCCCGTCCATAGAGACGAGCGCAGACGAGGATGACATGTAAAGTACGTCAATCGGCGTTGGGCCTCCAAATGGTACTTGGTCCGAGCGTTCGGTCATCATGAACTGGTTGACGAAAGCTCTCAATTCCGTCGAAAATATGGTCGCGTGCTTCTTCAGCGCATCATCTAGAGCTTCTTCGTGTATCCATACCAGCCGATTTTCACCATTGCTTGCGAGCTCATGAGCACCGACGACGTCCCCGGCATTGGCGGGGGCAGTAGTAAAGCAGTCGGCGTCGCCGAGGTAGATACTCCTGGTCGTCCCATCGCCGTGGTTGTATAAACCATAGAAATTCTTCGAGATACACGACTCCGAGATGAAAGACGGCGACAACGACGACACGAGCAGACCGAGGGAGGCGACTCGCATGGTGGGAGGGAGATAAGAGATTGCGCACGGACCAGTTGCGCACACTTTCTCATCCCGAATCGGTCACGTGAACTGGTGAGAAATGAACGCGCCACTGCGAACCTGAGTCTCCTCATCGTCCTCATCGTCGCCCTCATCGTCTTCGACGACGCGTCAAACATGGCCGAGCCAAGCCCGACGCCCGCCGCGCCGCCCTTACTGCTCCCTGAGGCACTGGGTTTCTCACCGCAGCTCCTGCTCGACGACATCATCAATATCGCCAACAACGCCGTCACCGACGCGGTCAACGGCTTGGAGGAGTTTCTCCAGCGTTGGGCAGACGACCGTGCCAACCGTGACCCGACCTCATCAAACGATGCATCCTGGGACCCAACAGGAGAGATCGAACAAGGCCTCGTCGCGTTTCAAACGCTGCTAGAATATCACACCGATATCGCCTTTGATTTTTTCGAGGCATGGTCACTGAGGAATGTCTTTGTCGTACCACCAGATCTACCTATTGTACTGCCTCATCAGGAAGGGCTTGACTTGACGGCGAATACGCCCGAGAGGGAAAAAGAGTTGATGGATCAAATAACTGAACTACGGTTGAAGCTCAAAGACGTACGTGATCAATTTATCTCAAGTTCTTTGGTATAGTCATTGAATGCGTGTGCATTAGCGTCGTCAACTGCGCAGAGTCTTATCCAAAGCCGTTCACGTCTCAAGAGCTGAGCTGCGTCGCGCAGAAAAGCGCCGAGAACGACTATCCTTCCTTCACGATCCCATATACGACGCGATGGAAACACTCCCAAGCCAGCTACTCGAACTTCAAAAGTCTGTCGCTGCCCTACCAGACCTCGACCCAACCACCGTCGCATCGCTCACGCAATATCGTCTCACCGACCCCGGGAAACGCACCTGGGAAACCAGCAAAGCCGGGTACCTCAACTGGGCAGTTTCTCAGCTACTCTCTCGAGCTAACGAGCGGGGTACTTCTGGAGGCCAGCGTTCGAATCTCGAAGTGGAAAATGCTCGGACTCAGGAAGTCGGCTCTGCAGACCAGCTTCGCGCGGCTATACTTGCGATTGACCGCGTCAAGGCAAATCTAGACTGATCGCTGTCGTTTTGGTATTCATAAATTATATGACATATCTTCGTTCCCGTACGCGCTTTTTTCCCTTGGATACTTTGTAACGTTATTATGTATTTTATTCCGCATTTGATGTACCTTCGCTTGACACACCTACCCAATCGCTTCATTGGCAGGCGCAGCGCCCAGCCATCATTGCTCGCATAAATTCAAGGAATGTATCGGACAGCAATAGAAACATGGGAATGGCTACACAGGTTTGTTTTCACAGGGATATATGAACGAATGTCGTAAATGAAAGTAAGTAGGAGTAGGTCGTGGAAGGAGTGGTCTAGGTAAGTATACTTCTGAACAGCATATACACAAATTACACGGACTGAAACCGCGGTCTCATCATCGTCCATTAACAAAAAAAAAGTGATTCGAGGGGCAGCGCAAAAGTGATAAGGAAAATGGAACGAAGAGAAAGTGATGTATGATGTGTTTGGATTAGAATCGAGAGATTGATCAAGGATCATCGATCAGGAAGCGGTCCCGTACGCTGGGGGATAGTCACCCCGTTCGAGGCTGCTCCCGCTATAGTTGACAGAATGTCGAGAGACGGGGACATGTAAAGGCTGCATTGTGCGCATTTTTCGTGAAGCACCGGACGGAACCGTGCTGGGCATGGATGCCATGCTGATAGTACTTGGGCTCCCAAGAGAAGGTAACTCGATCGGCGAAGGGGAGGAGTACATGGACGAGGCTGATGTCGGTGGAGGAGGAAGGTTTACGCTTATGGGTGGTCGGCCAAGGAGACTGGCTGTCGACCCGAGTTGTGAGGAGGTGAAAGAAGGTGGTGGCATTGCCATTTCCGTGGCTGGGCGGAACGATAAGACAAGATTGTGATGGAAAATAATAATTGGACTCACTGGTCGTTGAAACCGGTCGACGACGATACCATAGAATCAGGGACATGGCTATTAAAACCAAGAAGATACCACCGAGGACACTGCCGACGACAGCACCGACTGGGAAATCATTCGATGACGAAGAACCTCCTGAAGCTGCTTGGGAGACTGCGACCGTCGTGGTCACAACGACATACGACTCCGACAGCGTGGGTGTCGTCTGCGTAAGCGATGCCGAGGGAGATGTCACGACAAAGAAGTCTATCCAAACTAGGCTTCCCTGGTCGACGCAGGTGCCGATGAGAGTGTGTTCGGTGTCGGGTAGGTCAACGGGGGATTGGTAGAAGAGCTGCGAGTACTGGACTCGTGGGGATGGTTTTCCGGAGAATGTAATGGGTGTTGTTCCATCGAGGACGTAAGAAGTGTTCGGGAAGGAGCCTGCAAATCCCTCTTGGGTCAGAGTGCCTAACACCTTCACGGATGTACCTAACCACGAATATATATATAGACGTGATGAGTACTCATAAATAGAGTAGGCAAAGGATTTATGAAGCGACATACCGTTGAATTTGAAGGTGAACGATGCACCAGCAGTAGACGTGGCGTGCACGCTAGTGTTATACTCATTCGGGCCTCCATCCCTGTGCCATCCAGACGAGTATTTCACCCGAAGATCAGTGTCGTCGATGATATAGGCAGGCTCAGCGTTCGACATGTCTAGAGGCGCGAGGGAGGGAAAGTTGGGGGAGAGAAAAGAAGAGAAAGATAGGAAAGAAGAGAAGAAGAAGAAAAGTATCGCCCAAAACGCATACCAGAAACATTATCAGCTCTGACATACCACGACGCTTAGACCATCCACATAGTGGCAACAAGGGAGTTTACTCCGATGATAAGGATGGAAGAAGTGTCAACGCTCCGTTGCGATGGTTTGCTGATGCGTTTCGTTATCTTATGCATTCTTCACGGCACAGCCGCATCAGCCTCCCAGTGCACATTTGCCGATACCGTTGGCTGTCGTGGGACTCATCAAGCACAAGGTGCTTTGGCCACAGATTTCTCGGGGGAAGCGACACGGAGGCGATCGTACCCCACACTATCTGACACATCGACGTCGAGTTGAACCAATTGAATCCTTAGTGAAGACAGATCTGCGGCATTAATCAGTCAATCTGAATCGAGACCAGAGCTCATAAGAAAAACTCACATGTCAACATGTCAGGGTTTGACTACAACATCGGTGATCATTGCACCAGTTGCTTGCGGTAGGATGGTAACCGTTGGCTCAAGCCCTGGGCTTCGAGCCAGATGCACCATGTTCATACTTATGGTGAGAGAAAACATATCATATTGTGAATGTCAGCACGAAGAGTAGCCTGTGTTGATGACCATTGACGTTCTCAAGCGTAAAATGATGGTAACTTGGGAAGAACGAACCCGGCGCTTGGAGGCATGAACTGTCCTCCTGTCCCCTAAAAAGTGCTTTCACTGTCTCAGCGATGGGGTCTACAACGATACTTACCTGGATCCAGCGGAGGCCTTCAACAAGTCGTTTTCGATCAGATTTGCTGTCAGAGCGGTGAAGGAATACTGGGGGATCTTGAAAGAAGTTCGAGAAATGTGTTGAACATTGAACTGCCTATCGAACACATTAAAGATCTTAGGTAGACGACGGCAGGAGTACCTACCTTGAGGGGGGAGTCAGTACAGCATAAACCTCTCAATACTTACGCTGGTTCCTTTAGTTCGGGACTACGAGCAAACAGCATACTAGGACAATACTAGGATATGATTATATGTGGTCACTGTACAAAGGGAGCGGTTCTTGGTGGGAGTCATCAATTGAGAATTGTTGCGCCGGGCGAAGTGCAACATTTCGTTGACGGTCGAACGGGAAACGTGATGTAGATGTATTCGCCGGGTTTGGCCGTGAGTAGACCTTATTAGGTATAGGTATGAGAACGGGAGTACGAGTATTGCCATGCGAACAGCGTGAACTTGCCTTGATTCTGCTTCTGCTTCTGACAGGTAATACTTGGTTGGTGTTGCCGGAAACGTGGTCATGAGTTGGCGAGGCACTGGAATCGGCATTGGCAGCGGAAGGGGAGGATGAATCGCGATGGATCGTTGGAGAAAATATACTGAGCGATCGCTGGCTGGCCGGAATAGAGGTAGTCGAACTCCCCTCACTGACTAGATTTTCAGGGATGATCGCATCAGCATCATGAAGAGAAGACGCTAGGAGTGGACAGCGTCAACTGAGAGGCACAGGAACACAGATAGGACGCTCACGAGACGACGACAAGTGTCTGTATCGTCGGAAACACCACACGAGGACAAAAATGACAACAATAAACACAAATCCAGAAATCGACGCTCCAGCAATGGCGCTGACATCTCCGTCCGATAGTGACGAAGCGCCAGTAACGGTGGATGTGGGTGTCTCATGGGGCAGTGTCGCTGTTGAAAAATTTGCATGTTTGGGAACTGTAGGCGAAGGGAGTGATTCCACGGTCCTAGAAGAGATGGGGCTTGCGGTTCCAATGTGGAAGTAATCTAACCAGATATTGGCCCCACTGCATGTCCCAACAAGCGTATGTGTCCCGCTAGGAAGACCATCCGCACTGAAGAACAACTGGTCGCCTTGCGTGATGGTGCTCTTCGGTTGGAAAAATGTCCTGACAAATGACCCATCGATAGCGTAGTATGAGTGTCGGATATTCTGGGACACAAGACTTGTTGTTCCAAAAACTTTGATAGAGGTTCCTGTAGTAAACGATATCGCGATGGAGGGTTACAATACTTACAAAGTTAGCCGCTGACGTGGAAGTTTGACGCACCAGTGAAGGTCAAGGAGAAGTAAGCCCCAGGCGTACTAGTGAAATGGGTTGTATGGTTGTGTTCGTTGCTTGAGCCTTTCTTAGCCCAGTTGGCAGTGTAAGCGACAGAAGCATCTGCGTCGTCTATTTCCTGGACCGTTTGTGGGTCACTGGACATTGTAATCGAATAGAATCGCGCACTGAATTGCGAGGTTTAAATTAGCTTTCAGCACGGAGATAGTGAAGACCCATCAAAACCTGCAAAGACAACGTGAATGATCAAGGCCGGAACAACCACAGCCTGGCATCACCGGGAGTTGGTGTGGGTGAGACGGTCCGCTGGCGCGCGTTCCTCAACTTGTCACCTCCCAGTCAGTGAGATGAGCTGAAGGAAAGTATGTAGTAAGCAATGTTCATACTGATAGATTGGCGCAGCTCATTGATGTGACGATCACAACGATTGCAAGTTGATTATTCGGGGAATGGATGTGTACAATGCCCAGATTTCATTCACCTCGACTCATCATCTATTCATGGGAAAGTTAGTGATAAGTTGTGACATTCTTTTCTGAGAACAAGATGGCACTGACACAGGAGGAATGCTGGTAGCGGGTCCAGGGTCTGCCGTAAGAGTGGGAAAGGCAGACGTAGCACACTGGAAATGAGTGTCGAGAAAGTGACTTTTCCCTCACTTGGTGTATACAAGGCACAGGGGTATGAAAGCAAAGCAACTTACAGCTTGCTCGATATTCCTCGACGATTTTCCAGCCGGAAAATGGGGCGTACCAATGAGGGGTGGTGGAGAAGGTATGACCTCAGAACAATCAGTTAAGCTTGTTAGCCCTTGTCCAAGAAGGCCAAGCTTCTTCATTGCTCCTCCGAAACGATCCTCGATCTTGGCTTGATTATCTACCACGTTGGCTAGTCAGCAGCATGCTTTGGACGGCCTTATGTAGATAGCTGGAGACCCACCAGCCATTACAGCTTGTAATGGGACCTATTATGTAGTCCGCGTATCAGTCTTCATCTCGGTGTCTTTCCAGAAAAGAACGTACTCCTAGCAAGCTTTCAAGAATGATATGCGTTAAGCCCAGCATCTTTCCGTACACAACGAGAACATACAAAATGATCAGATGACAACCGCATTTCCCCTTCCAACGGGGATTGACGTTCTCCTTGATGAGATGCATCACTATTTCTCGCTCAGAAGGGAGTCTAGAGGCCGTAAATTGATGACTCACCCAGGAAAAAGCGTTCCGCGTAATTGGGTCTCAAATATACCTAGCGTCGAATCGAAGGGCGTGCTGTGGATGGGTTATCAACACACCTAACTCGGGTCAAACGCAGAGCGAAGTATACCCTGGGATCTAATATGGAACTTCATGAGTGCGAAAACTCCAAGGAGTCTATTACATACAGATTCGTCGATGAAACTTGAGGCGCCAATGGATTGCCTGCCGCCGTATTGGTGAATAGGTCACGATAGAAAGGTCGAAGATGCAATGGCGTCACGTACGCGGATAGTAGCGCAACCAACTCTATAGGGCTGAATCCAGCATCTGACATCCGCGCAAATATGGTGTTTAGAGCAGCTATGGAGTGAGAGGAGATAGCTAGAGCCTATATCCATTGGAGTGAACCAGATTGAAGACATACCGGAGGGCTTCGGGATGAGACCGCTTGGGGAGGCGGCCTGCGCAGGAGGGCGACCAATTGCAGCCAACACTAGCGGGCTGAGTCACATTAGCCCGGCCTCGGTGAGGTTTACCTCCTACATGGGTGGTTTTAACACCAGCTCATTGATATCGTTGCATGGATATCGGAAAGTCCGTGCACCTGCTCCCATCACAAGTTCCCTTCAAAGTGCCGAACTCTATGGGAGCTCCTCTATTCCATCGCATGCCATGCTTGGCAAGAAGTCGACACACCGGAGGCAATTGCCACAACGGTACGCAGCGTACCGCTGTTGTAGCGGTACGTTCAAGGTACCTCTGTGGTACGCGTGTGCATGGTCCTAAGCCCCCGAAATATCCGAGCAGGTCACTTGATCCTCGGCACTCCCCACTTGATGACCTCCATCCACCCATGTGTATGTTGCAAGATGTAGTGTTGTATTGGGACCTTGGCTCCTTCGACGACATACATACATTATGAGGAACAGAGTTTGTCTTGGTAAAATATCTCGCATTTGAGTGCTATGACTAGCACTCAGAATTCTTCGAGCACCATTGATCCTATGTTTAACTGTGGGTGAGTAACGAGCCCCAGTATATAGCCTCAAAATCCGAACCCGTCCAACCACGCTTACATCAAGAATTCGTGGCCATGAATACTGACAAATGTATAGGTCATATGGCTTGTATTGGTGATCCCATTCTTGGAAGTCACGGTCATCTCGACTGAACACTTTCACCAACACGAACATCCTCAACCAAGATATCCAATCGTTCCAAGGCCCCGAAAGATGTCGAAGGTGTTATCTGGTGCAACGATCTATCAAAGAAATGTCCGTGTGAGACAGTGCCACAACGCGAGGCTACACGTGTAGGTGCACCTCAGACGTACCACAAACGTACCGCTTCAACAGCGGTACGAATCGTACCCTTGTGGCAATTGCCTCCGGTGACATGAGCCTGCCTTCTATAGCTCTGAAAGAGCTGTAGCGTGACCTTCAATGCTTCAGGCCAAGGCCCTACACGATGCAAAAGTGCCAGGTCGGAAGGAATAGCAGACGCCCCTAGTCCCTAGAGCTGTCCCCTGAACCCCTGGAGCTTGTCCCAACCACACGAGTGTGACGAGCATGAGGACATGCGAGCGGAAGCAAGAACCTCTTCATTGACAATTTTATGTACTGCGAGAACGTGGTGTATGTACGAGAAAAACAGATAGCACGAGCAAAATAACGTCGAAAGAAAAAGCAAAGGAAAACAAGACAGATAAATCGAGAAGGAAAGAAGGAAGACAAGAAGAACAGACCACAAGAGACATCCCATTGGCAGGCCGCTAACTATACGCCTCGCGCTCCATCTTGCCTGGAACCCCCTTCTCCCCCTTCGCATCCACCTCAACGCTTCTCTCCTCCACCTCCACCCCCTTCATATTCTCCGAGTCACCCGCCGAGTCCGAATCACTCAACCTCCCGATCTTCCCTTCTACGCCGAGACCGTTATCGGGCGAGTCGATATTGCTCACCGGCCCCGTAAACCAATGTACCCCTCCATAAACTGGGAGATAATACCACAAAATGGAGAGGAAGAGAACACCCCCCATCACCACCACCGTGTAGTTCATATCCTGCGCATCCGTCTGCGGCGTCGCCGGGAAGAGGAAGACAATGATCATGAAGACCATGAATGTTACAGCGATGAACGCAACTGGTTTGCTCTACACCAAGCATACGAATCTCAGTCCTCTTGTTCGTTAGATGATCACGGAAGGAGGGACTCACGAAAATCCCCAAATTGAACGGCCCAGGCTTGAAATCGTTATCTCCCAGATACCTCGCTGCAATCGGTATCGCATACGCAATATACGACGCCGTGATCGAAATCGAGAACACCGCACTGATTGCTTGCGCACCAGCGAACGCCAACAACCCCAGCGCAGTTGAACAGAACGCGACGAACCAAACTGTATTGACGGGTGTTTTCGTATAGCTGTTCATTCGGTAGAGCCAGCTTGAGAACGGGAGGGCACCATCCCTAGCGAAAGCAAACGTCTGCCTCGACGCAGCCAACAACATACTCGAGCCCATCATATACTGCACCAGCACCACAATCGCCCACACACCCAACGTAGCTTTGGGTCCGAAACTGTTGAAGAAAATAGTCGCCATGGGTTGCTCGATGGGACTGTTGACGATCGCGTCAAGGTCTTGGCCCATGCAGAATGCGAGTGCGATGTTGATAGCTATAGGTGTGCGTAAACGCCTCAGTATGCTACTAAGCGCAAACGCGTAGCTTATACTTACCAGTACCCAAAATACCCGCAATCCCAACAGCGTTGATGATCGCCCACGGAACAGCCGTAGCAGCGTTGGAGGCTTCCTCGCTGATATGCACCGCAGAGTCAAATGAGCCTATGCACAAGTCATCTTGATTTATGTTCATCCCTGCAGTATACGCGAACACATACCGATAGTCCAAAGCGGCGCCAAAAAGCTCAGGATGAACGCATATCCATCTGTCCACCCATACACTAGACATCAAAGTAAACGTCAGTACACATACCAACAAGAATAAGGATGCGGACGACGTACTGTTCGTGAAATTTCCCAACGCATACGAAGCAGGGTTGATAAACTCCTTCGGCGTCGCTATTGGGAGTGCAATAATGATAGCGAAACACAGCCTGGATGATAAGACAAGGTTCATCCTCGATGAGAGGTATGTCAGGTAGGATAGACGTACAAAATATTTAGGACGACATAAACCGTTTGTAGACGCGCGAGGATGGGCGTGGCGAGACCGCAGATGATCGCATGGGAGAAGACGACCGCTGCGTAGACGCCGCTGAAATTTCAGAGTGAGTCAAGTCAGAATGCGCCAGTAAGTGGGGTGGAGAGAACGTACAAAGTCTGTGCATTAGTAGGCGAGAACGTTTCCCCGGACCCTATCGACGCCGCAGCGAGAATCTGAACGGCACAACCCCAGTCGATCGAAGCGAGCGCTGCGATGGAGCCGATCGTGTTGGCATCTTTTAACGTCGTGAGTAGTTGATGAGCAAAATTTGGACATGGAGTGAATAACGGTGCACGTACATCCTACAATCCAGCACAGCAGATTCCGCCATCTTGGAGAGGAGAGCGAGTACGTCCAGAAGTACAACTAAAATTCGACGCCAATTAGTATCGCTTCCATACAACTATCAGATGATCGGTGCTTACACCACCTGAAGTCGGAGCCGCCGATCCCAGTTCCGCCATAGCCATTCCTACGAACAGGATGAACACACTAGCGACGGCCCACTAGAAGCACATCACTCAATGGTCAGCTATGCTAAACCGATAAGAAAGCGAACAAGGTTGCACATACCCCCCAAACCATAGCAGCAGGTCCACCATTGGGTATCGAGTTGAACAACACAGAGGCGATAGAGGGCAGTAGTCCGATGATCGAGAAAGCCACTCCAAAGCACTAAACCGCCAATTATACACAAATTAACGAATTCGAAGAAAAAGAAGAAGCATAGGAAAGGACGCACCTCAAGAGGCGTAAAAGCTCTCTGAAACTCTTGTTTGTATCCCAACGTCGCGAGGAGCGCCTCGTCTGCTTTTGCTACAGCGTCACGCGAGCTGACCCTCCCCATCCCATTTTCCAGGCTTTTCTCTGTTGACATTCTGCTTCTGCTTCACCTAGTCGATTGAAACTTGAAGTAGAAGAGAGAGAGCAGCAACTCGGTTCACCGTCGACCGTAGATCACTTTTAACCTCTCGTGAACCCGGAAAAAAGCTATTCGGTGGAGCAGCACCGGTGATGGGGCTGGGGTGAGCGTGTGGTGTGGTCACGGTGACACAGTGGCTTTTGGGTTCTATACATAGCTCAGCGGTTTAGGCGACCTTATCAGAAGCCTGGAGGACCGGATGGGGAATGTGTCGAGGGACCTCGTGAAAAGGACGTAGACGTGAGACTCTGAACTCCAGAAGACTGAAGTGTGGTGACTTTTCGGGGATGTGGACGAGTATTCGGTGTCGGTGATGGTGGCACTGGCAGGAGAAGCACTCCAAAGAACTTCAAGAAGTTTGAGTAGGTTTGGTAGTCACGTTTTCCTTGCCATTCTTCCTCCTCCAGACTCCAAATCGAGTACGGTACATCCTACAAGTCGTATGAGCTTGAAGTTAAGAATCATAGATGAAGAGCACGTACTTGTGACCAAGTTTTCACGCGTTGTCGCTTTGTGCATGAAGTTGAAGGTGATTACTCCGATGCAAGCGCCAACGCTCTACTCCTCCCATGATACCTGGCCATTGTTATCGCACAAACGCACAAACATAAGACAACGACATTCAACGCGTCGAGATGCGAGATGCCGTAGTTGAATCAGAAGCGATGGGCATTCTGAATCCATGTTTTCCGACAACACTGCACCTTCGGCGTCCATGACAGATTCAGGTTGACTCCAGGATAATTAATCACCGTTTGGGAGTAAGTTGGTTTTCTGATAGGGATTCGAGTAGTACCAAGGGTCAATTGTTGCGGTAGGTGGCATACGTTCTTCCAAGTTTTGAGTCGCAGGATGCTGATCAGTGACCGCTGTCAGGAAAAACGCATAGTGGTTTCAAGTGAACCGAATTCGAATAAATAGGCCGTCGTAGTTGTCGACCTTGGTCGGATTTCAAAATAACCATAACTCATCCTAGTGGTAAGTTCGCGTCTGTCAACCGACACTGCCAAACCTGAGCACGTCAGTTCAACTAGAAGTGATGACATGCTTTGGCGACCGATACTTATACGGATCGTGGGCTACTTGAAGAACATGCGCAACCATCCACTTGCTTCAGTCCATCACCCCGAGGCTCCTGCTCCGCGAGATACCTCTTCCTTCAAGTTCCCATGTCACCTCTCTTTGCTTTGCCTGCACTCGGACACCCTACCTACTCAGTCCCGACCTACGCTCGGGCTTCCCCGGTTCACATTGATAATCTGCTCTCTGAACTTCTTGCTGAGTGTCCTGGGTGCACTCATATCACCACTGCTACACAGTGCGACAGTGTATACGGCCCAAATCTTGCGCCTCTCGGAGCTTTCATCGATACACCTAAGCCCTTATCTCGTGTTGTCATTGATGACTAGTCACTACTCCCGCACAACACATCAAGTGACCATCCATATTCCACTAAGACGTAGGACGTACCTGCACAAGCTGTCAACTGATAACATCGCATGCTCCCCTTGAACAGGCATGCGGGGTGGCACTTGACATCGTCACATAGAAAAACCCTCGCGGTGGTTGTAGACCTGAATGAGTAGAGTAGGTATGTCCTTTTCTACGCCACTCGCAGGAGGGACGTTGAACGTTGAACGTAGGATGGCAGGATTCGATTTCATGCGCTGAAGTGGTGCGAAATCAAGGACTTACTGCGACGCTTTCGGGTGCGTAGATAGAGCCTTTGACTTTGGATGGGTCCCTCTCTTTTTGATAAAGGTACCTAGCGGAATCACTATATTTGAACCTCGTCTATTCGCTTCACCGCCGCCCTCCTAGTCCTTGGCCTCTTAAAGAACGAACAACAAAGAACCACCGACAATCGGTGGAACCTTGACGTTGACAAGAAGATAGACAGAAGACTTACATGCTAGTCTATACTAGTACTATCTCGCAGGCAACATCAAGGTTCGCGGGAACACCTCCGGGGGAAAGGTGCCACTGTTAACATTCAGGTTACCGTCAGGTTCACTGCGGTGAACGTACCTGGTGAAACTGGGGTATAAATTAGGCGAATATCAGAGTAGGTAAACCCCAATTCACTCCGAGAGTTAGTTATCAGTAAGTTTCTCTTTCTCAGACTTGTATCATCTCAAGTGCAACCGATGACTCGATGACTGACCAAATAGGTAGGACGCACTTCCCCGTCAACTCCGATTGAAACCATGCAGTTTACCAAGGTTTTGTCTTTGTTCGCCACGTTGGCTACGGTTGCCATCGTCGGAGAAGCTTGTCTCAACAACTTTGACGGATGCCAGCCAGGCGAAACTCCCAAGTGCTGCAGTGGATATTGCCATAAAGAACCAAACTGGGTGGCGGGGGTAAGTGAACTATCTGATGTTATATCATCCGGGCTAACGAGGCTTGTCATTCAGTACTGCCGGAACCGATGAAATTTCAAGATAAGATATGGATGCAACCATTGATACGACAGGCTTAGTCTTAGTAGCACAGATTGTCGTGAGCGAGTGATCAAAGAGTTGCTCCTAGGAATCCATTTACGTCCTTGTTTGAGTATTGGAACTGAACCATCTTAGAGCCCTCACAGGCACTTGAAGGGAAAGCCAAGTAGTCTCCAGACTTCCTAGTACAATCTGATGAGGGCAGCGCAAGGTTATTCGAACGGCGAGATTCTTAGATTCCCAACTCCTGCCATCTCAAGCTCAACCTCCTGAAACGATGCAGCCCTCTCACCAATGACAAAAGAAGGATCGACTATAAGACCTCACCAATTTTTTGTGGTCAATGACAGTTACCAATCGACTTCGACACTTTGCTTCTCTTGCGCCTTTCGCCACACCATTCCTTCCAACTCTTGCTCCATCTTTGTCTCAGCCTCAGCAAAAATGCATCCATCCCAATCCAAACGACAACAACAACCGCCGCGATGAACAGCCCAACGATGATGGGCAGGTACCCAGCACCAAAACCCAGGCTCTCAGCGTACTCAGCCTTCCCAGTACGTCTGGCCTCCAACGTATGGTGCACACCTGGTAAGCATGCTCGATTGGACTTCATGGGAATAGATGATCTTATTTTTGACGCAGCAAAACTATCCTGCCGCTGGTCCTGGTCCTGGTCCCGCGCCTGGACCCGCACCCTTCACGATGTACCCAGGCGTTCCCTCTGGGTTACCTCAAGGACCGCCCATGGTAAGTTTATCTTTTCGTTGTGACTTTACCTATGATGCTACCTGTTGTCTAAGTACAGGCGCAGTAAATCCAGGGCGCGAAAGACTGGACGGGGCTCGCATTCTATTATTCGTTTCGTAATGTATTTGAATTGCATCCTGATCCATTTTTATATTGTGAAGGGCCTCCTCGTCCATCCACCAGAGAACAAAGCCAATCTGAAAGCCACTAAAAGTCCTCGAGAAGCACTTGCGCTACGAAGATAAGCCTTCGCCCGAGGAAGATACAGGTATTGTTTGCTGAGCTTTTCGCTTCCCTGGAGTGACAGTTGGTATTCGCCCGCTAAATTCATGTATGTACGCGGGGGGACCCATGCTTCTTCCCAATGGGACCGGTGGGGGAAATGGGAGACCAGAGTCAGATCCATGAGCTGCCGACGTCGGTTTCGACATGTCAGATCCCGTGAAGTGAGGTGCCTCCCTATCTCCTAGAAAAGGGGATCAGACATTCGACAGCATCACAAGTTGTTATTGTCTCACTTGATTTCAGTCTCCTCCGATAAAGCAGGATAATCGCCACAACGAACATGAGAAACGCGATGCTGCTAATTGTGACACCGACCACCAGGCCAGCACTGGTGTTTGAGTGGGGACTCGCATTTTGGGCTTGGTTGCTTGTCGTTGGGGATTGAGAAGATTGTGCCTGGGATACTGTCATGGTCACGGTGACTGTGGTCGCTGCCGGTGACGGCTCTGGCGCGGGAGAAGCCACGACAAGGTAGTCAAGAAATATGCGACTCCCAGCGTCTTTGCAACTTCCAACGAGGGTATGTTCCGTGTTGGACAGGGTTGAAGACCGGAAGAACACTTGCTGGTAAGCAACCCCTCGAACACTTGGACCGTTATAGAGTTGCGGCTCCCCATCATCAAGGATGTATGTTGAATTTGGAGGACCTTTTTTACCTCGGTCGTCTATGGTTCCAAAGACTATGATACCCGTACCTATCAATTGACAATGCAGAAATCGTGAATGAGCAAGTTGGACGTTCCCGCTGCGTACTTTACCATTGAACCTGAAGGTGAAAGACGCTCTATCGACCTCGGTTTCGTGAGTAGAATGCTGAAACTCATTTGGAGAGCCATAGTTTGTCCATCCCGTTGAGTAAGTAAGTCGGGCATCGGTATCGTCCACGATAAATTGTAGTTGCGTCGCCATCGGCCTAGTAAGAGGATGAGCTCTAGCCTATTGAGATTATCAGCTGGCGTGGAATGAACAGAAGCCACTATGCAAAGTTTATGCAGTTTTATACTAAACGAAACGTGTGGGCGACGGTCAACCACCAATCAGAGCATACTAATCAAACGAGAATAATCACTCGCTTCCTTATCCTTCCTGATTTGACGTCTGTCTTCACAGACTCCCAGCCGCGACATCGTAGTTCGTCATCGCTATGGGACCCAAAATTAGACTGAAAGCGTCTTGTTCTTATAGACGCACTACGCATTTGCGAAATCTGAGTTGCTGTCGCGTCAGGAGGGTTGACCAAATTCAGACAGGAGGTCCAAGAACAAGTCAAATAACGTTCGAGGCTGATTCACCGCAACCACATCATGGAGCGCAGAATACCAGGCTTCAATATCATTGATCCCGTTGTGAGTGTATGGCCTTTTGCAGCCTCAGGCTTCGATGCAACGCAGAGACGCTCACGTGGGGGACGCGTCGGGATCGCGTCAGACAATGCAGTGTTTTGCGTTGTGGATCCTACAAGAAAAACAGGAAGATAGATTGTAACGGCAGGGTCCCTAGATCTCAGCTGTGTGGTACTTGTACATGTCCACGCCCTCCTCCTGGCACAGATTGTCCACAAGGCTTCCGACCTAGGCCCCACCGTCATTTTATGGCCCAACACATTCATACCCTCTTAATCCCCACCCAAAACCCTACCCGCGCCAGATAAACCCATCAAAGCCTGTCTTGAAGTCTACAACCCTCCCGGCCTGCAACTCGAAGTCTTGACGTCGCAAAGAGATGGGCCCCACAAGAGCCCATTCCGGTTAGACCGAGGCAGAGGGGAGTACAACAATGCTCGGTCGTCACCTTGGCGGGTACAAACGGGTTATAGGACAAGGCTTATCAGAGTTCATGCTGGTGGGGAAGTAGGACCCGGGGCTTCCAATAAGTCGGGAGTGTATGTGCGGTGAAGAAAAGAAAGGAGGGATACAACGCGCGTTTTATAGATATCTACGACTAAGCCCCTGTGCGAGCAGGCAAGTTTAAGGTTTTGTTGACTTCAATATAAACACTGCCTCATCCATGTCGACCCGTTAACGTTTTAACCCGCATGACCGCAATACTCTACCTACCACTGACGGCCTCACCCATTCAGATCCGCTCCCGAATACTGCAGGCCGCTTCCTATCTCTTCGTAGTGTCAGGAGTGCGACTTCGCCCACGCCAATCAGCCCCTTTTACCCTTTCTGCAAACAGGGACTATATTAGGGATTTCATCCGAATTCTCTCCGCACCTCGGATTCAGTTCCCCAGGTTCAGTTGACGGTGTCATGAACTGGGGAGCATCCACCATGGTCCATGGATCATCATCTCATCCTTTCAGGGCATACGAATTCGTGTGTACGGGCCCTATAGATGACGAAATAAAAGTTAACCTACCCCAAACCTACCCAGTTATTGACGTACCACCTCTGATCCTCTCTCAATCCCTCTGAGTATATTGAACCCAGCATTAGCTCTGCCCTGCGATGGTACTCTGTATCGGCATCTGTTCGATTAATCTGAGACGCTATCAGTAGAGCACGGTGTGGTATCAAAACTTGCCACAAATGGGTGGTGTATTTCCACCACGTATGATGTCCCATGGGCCCTCGCGGAAATAGAGGTTTCGTCGGTTATAGCGGCACGAAATGAGCACCTTATCTTAGGGATGTAGTGAAATGCAGTTCCCCCCACAAAACTAAGACTGATGCCTTGCATATTTCAGCGTTCAGTCGAGCAAGAACAGTGTCAAGATAAACAACAGGAGTATCAGCGACTCGAGACGTGTGTCATCTACTTCTGTGACCACGTCAGCCTTTTGCGTTCCAAGCTTTGCTGGCATGACGAACAGCTGACTCGAAAGGAAACTCGGAGAAAAAATGCGCGACAAGAGTAGTCGTGGGAAAGTGTACACGTAGACGATTTTCATGCTTGACGTGGCGACCGAAGCAAATAAATAGAGTCCCTCTCCGTCGCCTCTCAATTTCTTTGTTCACTACCACCACCATCTCCCTCCCTTCCTCGACCCGGCCATCATCAAACATGGCGAGACGACCATCCCGCTCGCAGTCACGACACCTACTCTCTTCTCTCTCTATCGCATTCGTTGCTCTCGTAGCTATAATATGTCTTTGCCCTGTCGCTGTGCGCGCAGAGGATGCCAAATCTGAATACGGAACTGTCATCGGTATCGGTACGTCTGCTTATTTAACTTGACTGCAATACAACGGTGACTTACCAACTACTTCTAGATTTGGGTACAACGTATGTGGAAATTGGGTCAAGTTTCGGGCACATTTACTCACCTGAACCTCTTTAGTTATTCTTGTGTTGGTGTTCAACGAGGTGGTCGCGTGGAAATCATTGCCAACGACCAAGGTCATCGTATAACACCCTCTTGGGTCTCTTTCAATGACGACGAACGACTGTGAGTACTCGGTGGATTTGTCTTTTTTATTTGTCTCAACACAAGTTCACAGTGTCGGTGACGCTGCTAAAAACGCTTTCTCTTCTAACCCCAAAAACACGGTCTTCGACGCCAAACGTCTCATTGGCCGCAAGATGGACGACAACGACATTCAACGCGACATCAAGCACTGGCCGTTCCGTGTCCGGGAAAAGAACGGCAAGCCAGCTATCACCGTCAAATACCGTGGAGAGGACAAGGATTTCGTGCGTGGCTTTTTTCGTCACTTCTAATTCTCGGTTTTTCTAACGTTTACCGCAGACTCCTGAAGAAATCTCCGCTATGGTCCTCACCAAGATGAAGGAGACTGCTGAGGCTTACCTCGGCGAGAAGGTCACCCACGCCGTCGTCACCGTCCCCGCCTACTTCAACGACGCTCAGCGTCAAGCCACCAAGGATGCCGGTACCATCGCCGGTCTCCAAGTCCTCCGTATCATCAACGAACCCACCGCCGCCGCCATCGCTTACGGTCTTAACAAGAAGGCCGGCGAATCGCAAATCATCGTTTACGATCTCGGTGGAGGAACTTTCGATGTTTCTCTCCTCTCCATCGACGACGGTGTCTTCGAAGTCTTGGCTACTGCTGGTGATACCCATCTTGGTGGTGAAGACTTCGACAACCGTGTTATTGATTACTTCGTCAAGCAATACAAGAAGAAGACCGGCACCGACGTCACCAGCAACCTCCGCGCCATGTCCAAGTTGAAGCGAGAAGTCGAGAAGGCCAAACGCACTCTTTCCAGCCAGCAATCCGTCCGCGTCGAAATCGAGTCCTTCGAGGACGGTAACGACTTCTCCGAGACCCTCACCCGTGCCAAGTTCGAAGAACTCAACATGGACCTCTTCAGGAAGACCATGAAGCCCGTTGAACAGGTTCTTAAGGACGCCAACGTCAAGAAGGAAGATGTTGACGAAGTCGTCCTCGTCGGTGGTTCCACTCGTATCCCCAAGGTCCAGACCCTCCTCAAGGAATTCTTCGGTGGCAAGGAGCCCTCCAAGGGTATCAACCCCGATGAGGCTGTCGCCTACGGTGCTGCCGTCCAGGGTGGTATCCTCTCCGGTGCCGAGGGAACCGCTGACGTCGTCCTCGTCGATGTCTGCCCCCTCACTCTCGGTATTGAGACCACTGGTGGTGTCATGACCAAGCTCATCGCCCGTAACACCGTCATCCCCACTCGCAAGAGTCAGATGTAAGTTCCATTGGTATCTTTGTGTCTATGTATACTCACTTACCTCCCCCAGCTTCTCCACTGCCGCCGACAATCAGCCCACTGTCCTCATTCAAGTCTTCGAGGGTGAACGTTCCCTCACCAAGGACAACAATCTCCTCGGCAAGTTCGAACTCACCGGTATTCCCCCCGCTCCTCGTGGTGTGCCTCAAATCGAAGTTACTTTCGAGATTGATGCCAATGGTATCATGAAGGTCGCTGCCGCTGATAAGGGAACGTGAGTACAATCCACGTACCGTGCTTGGACTTCTTGATGCTTACTTCTATTTCTTTACAGTGGCAAGTCCGAGTCAATCACCATCAAGAACGAGAAGGGCCGTCTCTCTCAAGAAGAGATCGACCGCATGGTGGCTGACGCCGAGAAGTTCGCCGCTGAGGACGAAGCTCAGCGCAAGCGCATTGAGGCCCTCAACTCCCTCTCATCTTACGTCTACGGCCTCAAGACCCAACTCGGTGACACCGAGGGTCTCGGTGGCAAACTCTCCGATGACGACAAGAAGACCATCCTCTCTACCGTCAAGGATACCACCGACTGGATCGACGAGCACGGCCAAACCGCTAGCGTTGAGGACCTCGAGGAGAAGTTGGCCGAGGTTCAGACCATCGTCAACCCCATCACCACCAAGATCTACAACCAAGGTGGCGCCCCTGGTGGCTCCGACGAGGAGGATCCTATCCGGGATCACGACGAGCTGTAAAAGGCTTTCCCCCATCTCCCTCTCGACGTCGTCTCTCCGACGCGTCGTGTTTCGTTGGGGGTTGCTTTTGTCTCGTCGTCTACCACCTTTCACTCATTTTTCCGACCATACTTATATACTTACACATCAACTTTACTTGGCGTCCGTATATTATATGGGAAAAGCTTACAATGCACCTGCGGCGTTGGCGTAGCATAACATATAGGAAAGACTGGTGGCAGCGTTTCTTATAATAGGGTAGTTCAGTTACATTGCATTCTCTCCCCCTCTCGCCGTTGCTTTTCTTTGTTATACTTATTGTACACTGCAATTGAATATCGCTGCATTCACAACATCTTCTGGAGACTGAACTTGGACTATCATCGTTACGCGGGTGATTTGTTGGACTGAAGCTTGAATTGAAGGCTCGCGAACGCTCTTGTGATGTCGACTCCAAAGACAAGTCCCTTTCCGCTCGGTAGCATGCCGCCAGAGCGTTGCATGATGCAAAGAGGTTGGCCGTATTCGCGTGACCGCTGTGTTCGCGTGTCACACCGACTGGCTTGGACCAGGAGAGCCCCTGAACCGTACTTGGTTCAAACGCGTCGCGTCGAAAGCGGTGCAAAAACGGAAGAGTTCGTTGATCGACCAAGCAAACGCGAAAATACACAACAATACAGGCCAATGAAACGTATATATACGACGTACAGAACTCCCCATATTCCTCATCAAAGCGAACACATACATCCTCAACCAGGTGAAAATCCTTCGACTTGCCTTCCCCATTCATCAACGCTTCCAGACAAGCCCTGCCGCCGTTCGACCCGTGAAGATGGCTGACACCCCGTTCCCAGAGGTGTGTGATGTCGCCATCTGAGACGCAGCTCCTTGGACCCACCGAGGGGCTGCGTCTAAGCTCAAGGAGTCGTTTTGTCCGACTCGAGCCACGGGGAGGAGGTAGGACTTCAAGAAATCTGGGAGGGTTGATTTGGCTTGAGGTGACGAGATTGATGGTGATCTGGGGTGTTGGATGTGTTTGCTTTGGAAAGGGTACGGCAGGGTCCTAGGTTGGAGTACTTCGGGAACACCTATGGCCTGAGGGGGGCGGTAGGCATGTACAAGAGCCAAAAGGCCGAGATCTAGGAACCCTGCCGTTTATATAATTTGTGAGTGGGGTTTCTTTCCTTTCTTTCCTTTCTTCGTAGGGGTTTCTAGTATTCGGTACCCACACTCATGTAGAGTAGATACCGTTGAATTGCGACTTTGTGAAATCAACTCCTTCACACATGCACATCGTTGGTCTCTAGGTTGGCTTCTCGAGAACTCATACGTGGGACTGAACAGTCTGATGGTCAGAGACGCGAAGAGGGCTAATCGATAGAGGCAATAGAGGAAGGAAGATGCCTCTGTAGGACACAAGGAGAGGTGGATATGTTCATTGTCGATGAGGAGCGCATGCTTAGGATTCAGGTTGGTTCCAAGCTTATGTGGAGCAGATAAATTTGAATTCTCTACGAGGAGACTACTCTATGATCATATCGTTAGGCGTACCGGTACACATCACCTACTAAGAATTGAGTAAAACACCTGGGCTTTCATCGGGCGCATGCTTTAGGGAGTTTGAGCAAGATAGTTGACAGTTCCAGATGCTAAAAGGTCAAGTACGTTGAAGAGTCAGTTTGACACCCAGGGAAGGAGGAAGTGAGGACTCACGAATACCGCTGAGAGCACCCCTGACGCTAAGGCTCTGGATGCGGGTGGACATGGCAGCAGGGGAGAGATTGCCGCTGTAGCTGATGATGTAGGCGACGAGACCGGCGATGTGGGGGGTAGCCTAGCAATTAAATGATACGATGAGCAACCTAAACGAAGAGGGGTGAAGAGGGACATAACCCACCATGGAGGTACCAGAGATTCTGTTAGTAGCAGAGGTGCTGCCAATCCAGGAGCTGATTACGTCTTGGCCGGGAGCGAAGATGTCAACGACGGCGCCATAGTTGGAGAAGGAAGCGCGAGCATCGGTGATAGTGGAGGCACCGACGGTGATAGCAGAGGGAGCACGAGCGGGGGATGTGTTAGCGGCGTTGGTGTTAGAGTTACCGGCAGCGACCTTTGATTGAATGGAAATTAGATTGCAAATGATGTCAAAGGCAAGGGATTCAACATACGACGACGTGGATGCCAGCAGCGGTGAGCTATGAAGTCAATCAGACTTTGTTGGATCGTCAAAAGAGGGGATTACACACAGAAGCTACCGCGTTGTCCATAGCCGTTGACGCGCCACCACCAAGACTCATGGAGACAACAGAGGGGCGGCCGGAGGAACGAGCGGCGGTCAAGACCCAGTTAAGACCGGAGACACTACATAAGATGAGAATAGCACAGAATCGTGACGGATTTCACGTACATGCCAGAGACGCTCCCAGATCTGTAGGTAGGATGCCTGAATATCGATAAACGACGAACATTGATACAATAACGCACCCAGAATCGCTAAGAACCTTAACGGCGATGATATTGGCACCTTTGGCCACACCGAATTGACTACCAGCAACAGTGCCACTGGAAAGTACAAGATGAGCGCTCGTATTGAGGAAGTCGAGCTCGTCGAACAAGACTTACGCGCAGTGGGTACCGTGGCCGTTGCCATCAGCATTGGCATATCCGCCGAAGGTAGCTCCCCAGCGGGCACGGCCTCCGAATTGGGACTACATGCCCAGGGAGGAAGCCATCAGCTCAAGCTAACGCTCATGAGGAAGGCAAGGATTGGCGACTTACGTGGCTAGTGAGAACGCCTATTCGTACAAAGAGGTATGCAAGTGTCTCAAGTATCATCAGCAGTCGGACTTACCAGTATCTGCAAATGTATTAGCGAGGGATAACCTCTACCAGAGAAGGACAACTTACCGACAACATAGACATCGACACCAGAGCCTGTGGCGTCGTATGTATAACTGAACGTCAAAGCCGCCGAGTTGGTGCTTGTGAGTCGGGAAGGCGTGCTCAAACGTGCCAAGCCCCAAGGAGCGTTGGTCCTGGCCACAGTAAGTAACAAAGAAATACAAAGAACAAAGAAACGCCTCACTGAGTGGCAAAGATGCTCATGACGCCATCTTCAGAGATGGATTCAACATCGGCTGAAGCGCGGAGAGCATCCAAATCTTTGGCTGAGAGCTTGCCTGGAGCGTGGAAGTCAGTATATCATCAACGATCGAAAAGATAGGAAATTGCTCACCGGCAAATCCGTTGAGAGCAGTGTCCCATTCGTAGGTGGCGTTGACACCGAGGTTCCTCAAGAGGGCCTTGCGAGAGGCACCAGCCTTGAGCTTGACGATGTAGCTGTCCTGGACGCGTTCACCGCTGTAGGACTCAACAGTCCTCAAAGCGGGAGCAGCGAGAACAGGTGCCAAAATGGCCAGGGAAGCAAAGAGAGCTGAGAAACGCATTTTGTTGGAGTTGAGAGAAGAAGTGTTGCTTCTGTAGGGCACTGGGAGAAGTGTAGGGAACGATTGCACTTCGTAAGACGCATTTTATAGCCTTTGAGGAGGCGGTAGCTCCGTTGCGCCAAGAAGCGAGACATATGCGAACAATCACTGTGGGATTGCCAAATACCTTGGTAGGACAGAAAATCCCTTTTGCAAAGACAGCAATGTTCGACCATCATCGGCAGCCAAGGAATTTCTGATGCCTTTCAAAGATAAAGGGTAGCTACGTGTAGTCTTGAAACGTCAGTAGCTAAAGCAAGAGTGGCGAGGGGACACCTTCTTAGCAAGTTAAGTGAGTTCTTCTATACAAAACAGAACCACTTGAGCCACTCACTGCCTAGATGAACGTGGCGCACAAAAGGTTCAACGCAACATTGGAATTTGGGTAATAGTGACCTCCACTTCCGTTCCAAAGATCGCCAGGCCATTTGGAGATCACGAGCTTGGACAACACAATGCAAAGATCGTAATTCGGCTAGATAGACAACACCAGCACGCTGTACGATATGATGCCAACGAAAGGAATTGAGAAGCCGTGAGTTTTGACTTCGGCGAGGTCGCTGTATTATCTATAAGAGGATATTCAGGAATGACTAAGTTACTTCTTGAATGCGAATCATATGGCAACATACCGCAACACATGTGGTTCCGAGGCCAGCGAGAGATTGGGAGTGATATTCACCTCCGATATGTCAGTAAACCCGAGGTAGGTATAGCAAGACAAAGCTTTTCAGAGGCTTGGAAGGGCATGGTACACAGCGAATCTTCCAGAAGACCTCGTCGGTCGTTGGGCCAAGACGGTCAATGTCATTTGGGTGGAAGTCAAGGTCGCGTTACGGAACACGCGTCACGCGTCATGGCTGTGACATGTGACCACATCCTCCTTAACCTTTCTATTAGGAGGCCCCTAAAAGCACTTGACTCGAGCCCATTGAACGTAGGGATGCCAGTGTCAAGTTGAGTATCATTTTCAGTCGCAAAAGAGTACCTATAAGGACCAAATCCATGAAAAGTACATAGGGATGACATACAGCCTCTAATTTGTCAAAGCACAATGTACGTAGTATAGAGTATTCAAGTCACGCCGCGTAAGGAACAGAAGAAAATTCCGGAGAAGGAAATGTAAGCAGAAACATAGAGGTTACAGGGCGTCAAGTGCGATGTATAAGTACAAATATATAATGATATAAGTGATCTGTCGCAGACATGCAGATTGCGAAATGTTCGAATGGCCATCCAATATTCATCCAAGTGAGAAGATCATGAGATATGCATATCCAATTTTTTGGGATCGAGCGGTAAGACGTTAAGTATTTGAACGAGTTTTATGATCGCCACGCCACGCTGAGGGAGCAGTAGCGGGCCCGGGTATCCCATCGTCGTTCGTGGCTGAATCGTTCCGTATGAGCGGTGCAGGTGGAGAAGAGGAAGGCGGATAAGAGGTAACAGTGGTGGGTGCAGGAGGAGCTGGAGCGGGAAGGGGTGGAACATCACTGAAAGAAGGCAAACTCGGTGGTCGATAAGGTGGTAGCGTTGTCCTATGTGAGGAATTCGAGATGAAGGAAGAGTTTCGTGTAAGCCTCGCACGAGGTCCTTGGTCATTTTGCCACGTTGAATCTGAGTCATTTCCAGACTCTACGTCGTCTCTCGCAGCGGACTCTCCATCGGTAGGAAGCGGGTTACTTGAAGGGAGCGGCGGTACGGGTTCATCGAAGGAAGGGGAAGAAGGTCGTGAACGAATTGAATGCCTGTATGATGGAAGGCTCGGAGTAACAGATGGTCTCCGTGAGTTCCAGATATCGATCGGGGGAGATGGGGGACTCGGTGTCGTCGGTGGAGTGACAGTATCCTTTGAGGGGACCACAGGGGGTTCTGCTATTGATTCTGCGTCCTCGCGGTTC
The DNA here is from genome assembly GCA_002583695.1 of Pleurotus salmoneostramineus. Taxonomy (NCBI): domain Eukaryota; kingdom Fungi; phylum Basidiomycota; class Agaricomycetes; order Agaricales; family Pleurotaceae; genus Pleurotus; species Pleurotus salmoneostramineus. The sequence continues at coordinate 29,595 of BEWF01000162.1, forward strand.
CAAGGACGACTGCCCTCCGATGTCGCAGAAGGGGGGTCACTGGTACGTCTCAAGTTCGAAGGGCCGGCGATAGGGCTAGCAAGATGTTCCACATGACCCGTATGTCCGTGTGCTCCTCCTTCATGAGTATGAGGAATGGCGACAGTCCCCAGCCGAGGACTTGCAAGTAAAGCTGAGCAGAAGCTACTACCGCGCAGTGGAGGAGCGCGAGGAGACATGGGCCTGGTTTCAAGCTGAGTTTCAGCCCTCGCCTGCCTGTGCTCAACGACCTCCATCTTCGACAACCCATTTTCTACATCCTCAGTGTGAGGAGGCTCGGGTGTATGGGATCGACCAATAAGTGTTCGTAGAGAAGAGCGCCTACTCATGCTCATACTCATGCTCATAGCATCGATACCATCCTGCGGCTCTCCTGTATTATGCTGATCTGCACGGATAGTAAACAATGGAAGCAGAAATAGGTGGCAGCGAATGGACTCACTGCTCCCTAGCCTTGCAACGGATGCCTTTTTCTTGGATCGGAGATACAGGATGATACAGACAGCGAAGAGGATGGCGCCTAGGACGAGTAAGACAGAAGCTATCTGCACTCCTTCAGGATCGATATCTCTACGCTCTAATGGTCTAGTTGTATGGAGAGACAGTCGACCAGAGCTACTACAAGTGTGTATAACAAGTGGGCGCTGTGAGTACTGGATACCGTTAAGATTGTATTGAAAGACTCACGTAGAAACCGCATGGTCAGCCAGACCTGCCAACGAAGTCCTTGAAGCCAAATATAAATCTGACATGTTACAGAGCCGCAACGGCTAGCTATTGCGCTGAGTACGCGAAGTAGCAGGGAGTCGTTGAGAGTCCAGCCAAGTCGCGTCTGAGGCCTCGCCGTCAAGTGCGGGAGTATAAACAGACAGATCAAAGACAGAAACCGCCCGGTGTCATGTTCTCCAGCGTATATATGCCTTCCAGACGGGCCTAGAACTCGAAGCAGCGCATCGCAGCTTGATCGCAGCGCCAGGCAGAACTAACTGACGGTTTTGACGGTTTCCATCACTGAGGGGAGCGCCTTCGCGATACGTTGTGTTTAATGTGAGGCGGTCGACCAGTAAGACTTGAGCATGAGCCAAAGGGTACTTAGCAACTCCCTTCCGATCATGATCATGATTGAATATCACTTACAGCCTTCAAAGGTTCAAGCGGAATCAGATTCCATTTTTAGACAAGTTTGTGGTGACATACCTCAAACTTGCGTGTATTTTTAGAGCAGACTCCGAAGAGGCGAGCAAAGTGCGAAGACAACAGCCGAGTAAGGGTGTTTGCCGTGCTATGAGAAGATGGTGGTCGCTAGAAAGGAAGTTCACGTTCACACTCACCTTATCAATGTCATGGCGCCTGGACTGTCAGGGGATGATTGCAGTATGGTTGCATGAGACATTGAGTAGGGATTGAGAGACGTACGGGGGGACATAGGTAAGCGTAAGGGTAAAACAGTAGTACACTGGTATATAGCAGAGAGACGGAAAGAGCCCAAGTCCAAGACCCAAAAGTACAAAGATTGAGGTACAAGCAATAGAGTAATAGCAGAGTGGGAACAGGCATGGGTGCAGAGGCAAGCTTGTAAGTTAGAACCATCTTTGGAAAGGAAGACCATAAGGGGGACCACGATTTCATATCGATAACCACCTAACGTGTGGACACATAGTCGTCTTCATCATCTGAATACGGAGATATCCTGATAGCACGGTAGGGTGGAGGGCGTCGACGGATAGAAGAACTGCTTCGGCTGGATGTGGAGAGTACGTCTGTGTCGTCTGACTGATTATCCGAAGACGAATCTGATAGAGCAGGAATGGGGAGGACGAGGCGGAAAGCATCCTTGCCGTTGAGGTAGAAACGATACAACCGTTTCTCGCGGATGAATCCAAGGGATTCATAGAGAGAAAGGGCAGCAGAGTTGTCAAACTCTGTCTCGAGGACGACCTATCACGCGGCGTGAGTGGCACGTTTTGCAGTGAAAGAAGACAAAATTACCTCATCCACACCGTCAAGTTTCATGGCATCGATCGAGTTCTTGACAAGAGCACTAGCTAAACGCGAGATAGAATGGAGGGACAAGGAAAGGATGGTGTATGGGGAAAAAAGAAAAACAAAGGAACCCGCACCGCAAGAGACAATGCGTGTTATCCCTCATCTAAGAATCACTTGTGAGGAGGAGATAGAGGCAAGGAAACGGGACGAACCGATTCCTCGTTTGCGCCATTCTTTAGATACGCTAAGCATAGCAATATACCCTCTATTTGACTGCTTCCTGTGCATGCTCTGCTTGCAGACAATCACGCCGACGGGGTCTGGTGTGGCAGGGTCACTCGGATATGCCTAAACGACCGCGTAATTCATGGTCAGTACACGTACTCGCCCATATGCTGATTTCAGCGGATATCATGCTCACCAGATACGCTAGGTGTGGCCTGAAAGCAGCGGCGCGATAAGTAAATCATTCACTCGGGGTGGTCGTGTGACTGCCTACCATTGATGGAGGAAGTACCGGTAAGTGTAGACGACGTATGGCTCGCTGAGCTCATTCTGCACCAATGCCATGATATGGGGAAGGTCTTGTTCGCCTCCGTATTGTCTGTAAACGATATCTGACATGGTGGTAGCGGTGATAGAATGAGCAGGCCCACACGTTGCCAATTGGGGAGCGTGTCCGAGGTACCACGTGGTCTTAAGCGCTCGGAGTTTTGGGCGCTCCATGCTCGATAGGCTTTTAGGTTCGTTCTCTTGGCACTCGGAGTCATACTCATGTTTTCGCCATGTTTTCGCCTCCTCGTCATCCGGACATCGACTGAGAATCTTGAAATCTAAGCCTGCTACGTTCGTATCAGGTTGTTTCGTGACAAATTTACTCAATACTTGGGTTTGGTGACCACGGACAAAATGCTGCCCCAACCCTCGGAACCGGGGCCACGGTGGCTTGCCGACCATTGTAAGCGGTTCCACTGATAATAATGGCACCAGACTGATTTGGTATTTCTGTGCTCGAACGGCGCGCCTCTCGCGAATTCATGGGGCGCAATACGAACCACTGTGTTTTTCTCGTTTCAGTGAAACTTTCAGGTGATCTTCACCAGGGAGACATCTCATTGTTGAGCGATCTAGGCGTCGCCGTCTCGCCTGTTGTGGTTCAGGAATGAAGAGGAAGAGCTTTCGACTGTTTATGAGCCCCCCTTTCTTCGCACGATTTTGATAAGCTCCCTATGTCTGTCCGACTCTGGCTTCAATGAGCCTAAGCTGCTCTGTCGGCTGCCTCATGGCTTCTGAAGAACGTGCGAGGAATTTCTAAGGACGGTGTCCATCTTACTGGAGGAGGGATCTTCTTGGAAGTTGGCTGTCGTCGTTCCGCAGCCGGTTAATCTTGCATGCAGCGAGGCTGGAAGGTGATTAGTTGAGATACAATCCAAGGTCACGGCATCTCCGTCTCCTCTCCGACGATCCTCGAACTTCCTTGCCTATTCGCTTCGATACGTGGTAGAGGCTTCAACGACTTCTTTGCTCGCGAGACCAGTCACCCACCCATCGGATGTGTGGGCCAATCATCGCCCCTAGGCCTCCATCCTAGCTCACTTCTTCCCTTTATTTGTGCATAAGAGCACGCTAATAGGTCACCTTTTCCTCAGGCATTACACCCGACATATCCTTGGCACCGAACCCAATCCGTTCTGTCATATTTGCTACGTTGGGCATTCCTTTTGGCTCCCTCCCTCATACCCCTTGAGGACTTTTCAGGATGTGGCTTGGTACTTGCGGAATGAGGCTTTTCTCATGGTTTCCTAGTCTCCCTGCCAGACCTACATCCACTTTGTTGTCTGGGTGAGAATCTCTATCGCCCTCCTTAGAGTCATTCAGGATTCTGAAACTGGTTTTTTGTAATATGTTCTTGAAAAGCTTCAATGTGGCGTTCACCTACCTGATTTGTTTGCGGAAAGCTCTCACTGTCAGGCTCATATTACGTGCGCCTCCGCCACCAAAGAACATCCCTGCCCATTCTTATCCTCGGTTGTCTTGTTGACCTCTTTCGGAGTCTTCTCACACGCCACACGACGTCAGTTACGACGACGACAATCTCTATATCTCGGTTATCGCGTTCGGTGACAGGACTTTCTCGAGTTAATCTTTTTCGAGACCATCCGGTGCCGCACGGACACCGTCCGTATGTTCTCATGCAATACATACAACGGACTTGGCTCCAGGTACTTACGGCACCCGAGCGCGCTTGTGTTTCGTCTCCACCCTACCCCCGCTGCAACCCGGTTTCTCATCATCCCTCCATCCACTACCCCGATGGCTATCATCGAATCGTTCCGTGACACGGTAGACCGCGGGCATATCTGGCTCCCAATTTGGTCACTCGACCATATAAAGACCTTGTGCCTTACGGGTTACGGGCAATTTCTACCACTTGATATACCTTGGCTGGGGAATCCCGCAGTGAGAAAATTGCTTGCTTGCTACTCCGGTAGTCCTCCTCCTGGTCAGTCAAACCTATATATATCTCTTCAAACGCTCATCAGTATTCTTCGCAGCCGTCAAATTGTTCTGATCCCTGACACATCGCGTACTCCAAAAATCGGACACGCTGATTATATATGAAGCCTTCCCGGAGCCGTTCCAATCTCTTTGTGCTCCTGGTGCGCTCCCCGTAGACCTACCCACTTCCGTACCGCGTCGTAGACGACGTTCGTTCATGACCATGTCTGCCAACGACAAATTCATCGCACTCTTCAAGGGAAACTTGATTCCCCTACACACTGTCCGTAAGTACCCCACCCATCTACTGATTCATGTAGTGCTGACGAGGTCCCTCCGCAAAGTTCCTTGCTTGACTTGGATACTGCACGATTACCGTGAGTCTCACAAAGTGACAAAGCTCCACCACCCACCATGTGCTCATCAAATCCAAAGTTATTACATTGGAGGACGAGGTAGCGTTGCTCTCTTCTCCACATGACATCAACTAAACCGGCTATCAGGTTCGCTTCATCTGGGTAATTATCCCCACCACTGGCCCCTGACACATCATCGACTAACCCCCATATCAGCCCCAGAAATGGGGCACCTCCAAGATCATGTTCCTATGGGTGCGTCTCCCTGTCAATACGCACAGATCCTTCCTAAATCTGATCAACACAACCGACAAAACAGATACGCTACTATAGCATTGTCCTGTTGATTTTCGATGCGACGCAGATACACCTCTTCGCACGACCTGGGATCACATCAGACAAAGTGTAGGTTTTCTATTCACTCTATAATTATCCTCCACTCTAAGCGGCGAAAATTTTCCATGATTTTTTTACAGTTGCTTAGGCATGGATCCGACTATCCGTGTAATCGGTGCGATCGCACTCTGGTCCGTTGAGATCATCATGCAATTACGCATCTACGCGTTATATGATTGCAGCAAAAGGGTTCGTCCGAAATCCGTGTTCATCTTTGTCCGGTGCTGTTATGAAACGTCCGATGCCCCATAGGTCGCTGCATTTAACGCAGTACTCTTCCTAGGATCCATCGCAGGCTTTCTATGGGTCCTAATCTACAATGCCAAACTCCGACCTGGTCTCATTGCGGATGCTGTGCATCTCCCCCTCCCCGGCTGTCCTAGTATACACGCCGGCCTTGAATGGGCACAATGGATTCCAGGTGAAGAACATAGTGCCCTTTATATCATGTTTCCTAATTCTAACCATCACTCTTTTTCAGCCACCGCCTTCGAAGGCGTCTTGTTCGGGTTCGCTCTTGCGAAGGCTCTTCAAAAGTCTTGGAAAGACACAAGAATATCAAAACGCTTCTCGCTGTATGATCTCTTGCTCCGTGATAATCTGATGTATTTCTTTGCGTGAGTATCTACTTGACTTGTACACATGTGCAAGCGTGGGTGGATGAATACTGATTTTGGCGTTATGCAGGATTACTTGCATCTTGATTTTCAACAACCTGATGGTCGTCGTGCGTATTGGTTCCACCAATACAGATTCAATCATGATACACTGACTGCTGATATTGGTAGGGTATCACTCACATCCCTTGGTTTAGCTACGGGTACGTGCATCATCATTGTTATCTCAGGTGTATATCTTGCTTATTCAATGTGAATCAGTCCTTTCCACGCCGCATTAGGTATCCTAACCACCCGCATGCTGCTTAATCTCCGAAAAGCCACAGCCTACGACGTCTCCGCAGCTAATCTCACACACATCTACGTCGACGGCGTCTTGAAACATTCCCATGAAGCGACCGATAGATGGCGACGTCCTGCTGCGTCTACTGGACTATCTGGTCTAGCCTTCCAGAGGTCAGAAGACGGGACGAGCACCTTGAGCTCGCCCACAACCCTCAATTCAACCATTGAAAGCAACGACCCCAGCACGACGAAGAATCCTGTTTGATCAGGACCAACTATTTATTCGATGTAATTTATTATCTGGAACTGCTTTGGGGCGGCTTGATTTGCGCCCGTGTATATATGTATCACGTACCAGCCTCATGTGAACCAGGAGCTTTAAGACGCCTCCGTCTGCAGCTGCCCTCTCTGAAGAAGAGATCTCGTCTTTAGGGTAAGTTTAGGAGAAAAGAGGAGCTTGACAGGAGATGGACCTTTGGGGCGCGTTCCCATTTCGCCCGGCTATCATTTGTCTTTCCCCGGCCAAGGGGACCGATTCTCTCACCTGCAATGTCATTCTGTACCGGTAGCTCGTGCGCTTCTCGCGTTCGCTCAGTATCTCATACCTTGCTTCTAGTCGTGAGGGCGACATGAAATCCATTGCTTGCGATATCGGGTTCACCTCTCTGCAAGAAGGCTCTCGCTCGAGCCCAACCCTCTAATGTATCTCGCCCTTACACCTGGAAAGGATTCCGTCACCATCCATATGGTGGAGATAACACCAACTCTGGGAGTAGATGGTGCCATTCCTTCAATGGATATCATCATCTGCATCTGTTGTTAAATATACCACAGGCGATGTTCACTAATACTTGCGTGGTGGTTTTATCGTAAAGCCTTTCCACTCCCTCACGATGCCCTCAACCGACTTGGCAAAGGGCCCTGCCTACCCGGACGAAGCCAAGGATCATGTCCACAGAAACACGATCATAGTCGCTGAATCGATTGATACTCAAGTATCGCTCCACGAAGGCGACCCGGACAATCCCTATTATATCGAGGACTTAGATTATACTTCGGAGGAAGAAGCAGAGGTCGTGCGCATCCTCGATACCCGGTTGTTCCCCTGGGTCCTCCTGACGACCTTCGTCTTAAACATGGATCGGACAAATCATTCCAACGCAGTCTCCGACAATTTACCCCAAGATTTGGGATTTACTATTGACACTGTGAACCTTGGCGTTGCAATATACTCTGTGCTATTCTCGTTGTTCTGTCTCTCAGGATCAGTGATAGCGAAGCATGTCGGACCGTCAAGGTGTAAGCAAACTCAACGCATCCTTCACACTATTCCGACCTTGAAGCTGACGCCAATCGTACAGGGATCCCGACGCTGATGCTTGCATGGGGCTTTGTCACGCTCGCCCATGCCTTGATCAGGAATAAATCGGGTTACCTCGCTGGTGATGTTCAAGCCCTTCCTGGATTCTTGATCGTCCGAATACTGAATAACCACTTATCGCTCTTCTAGCACGATGCTGTAGGTTTATATTTACCTCCTCTCCTCTCACCCTGTCCCTCACCCCTTCTTCTTAGGGATCGCAATCACGGAGGGCGGTGTCATTCCAGCGACACTAGTCTACCTCGGTGGATTCTACAGAGGAACTGAGCTAGCTACACGATTAGCTTGGTTCTGGGGAATTCAAGTGGGTAACCGAGCCGTTTAACCAAATTCGCGCATGCGTAGCCCAGACATTGTGTTTCTAGATCATTGCAAGTGCTGTTAGCGGCTTAATGGCGAGTGGCCTTCTACAGCTCAGAGGTATTGGCGGCTTGGAAGGATGGAAATGGCTGTTTCTCGTTGATGGCATAATTACCGTCTTCGTCGCGGTGGCGACGTGGTTCGTCCGACTCTTTCATTTCGCTCGCGCTCCTAATTAACCCCCTGTTCAGGTTCTACCTTCCCCGAAGCGTTGTTCATACCAAGGGTGGGATTCGTGGCTTCAAACCCTGGTTCACGACCCGCCAAATACAAATATCTGTCACAAGAGTCATTCGCGATGATCCTTCAAAGCGAGCTTATGAGTGCGTTTCTGGTATCGCCCCATGATTCCTTGTTTAACATCCTTGCATAGGACTCCGGCGCGATGGGCTGATGTTAAGGACGCTCTTACTGACACTGGCCTCTGGGGACATCTCATTCTTACTACTCTTGGCCTAACGCCAACCACGCCGCTATCTACCTGTGAGTCACCCTATTCGCCAAATGGGATCCGATATTTGCTAACCGTGCATTTCAGACCTCCCAACTGTCATTAAAACGTTCCATTTCAACGTTGTGAGTTTGGTAGCTCACACTCCGCTAACATGTTCCTCTCAACGATGCTTCTCTCTAAGTTTGTCGCAAACGCTCTGACAGCGCCGCCTTACATCTTACAATGGTTGTTCACTGTCTTGGTCATCTCGCATTCTGATCGTACAAGGGAGCGCGGTCTTCACGGAGCCTTCGGAGGTAAGCCTTCTCCAGTGACTGTAGTGTGCTGCAGCTAACAGATCCGACTGATTTAGCTGGATGGCAGCTTGTCGGTTGGATACTCCTCCGTGCCCTACCAACAGGTACTAGCAAAGGGGTCAAGTTCGTCTCAACAACTGTCATCTTGATGAATTCTTGGTTCTTATCTCTTTGACGTAGGTACTTCGCAGCTGTTGTGGTAGCATCTTGGCCCTACACCCATCCTCTGAACATCGCTTGGATGTCCGAAAACACAGGGTGGGTTTCTCTTCACTCAACCTTGAAAGGAGGCCTCCTAAAAGAAGTTAGGAGTATCGGAAAGAGGACGATAGCTTCAGGCGCGGTCATTGGATTCGCCAACATTTACGGAGGTACGCTTTCTTCGCCTTCTTCAGCTTCCATTTCATTTTCAAACTCAATAAACCGTTCGTGAAGGATGGGGCTCGCAGGTATGTGTCGTCCCACATTCTGTAGCACAGGCTTTCTCAGCCTCGATTTGACCAGATCTATCGTGCAAGTGACGCACCAGACTTCAAACGCGGGAACACAATCAACATCGTCTTTGCGGGCCTCGCATTCATCATGTGGTTTGCCCAAAAATACTACTACAAATATCGCAATGCCAAGAACGCTGAAACGCTGACGCGTCTTTCGGAGGAAGAGAAACGAGCTGAGGATTCTATGAGGGAGGTAAAAGGCAACAGGAGTATTTTCTTCACGTTTACGCATTAACACCCATGGACACAACCGATAACGCACATGTATTCGCAGCGTACGGATGTCTGTAACGACAATAACGACTCTTTGTTTGGTTAGGACGGGGTGGTAGCCCATTGACGATTCGGCCTGAGTCCCCAATTCTCCAGCCATGCTGTGAAGAGGCCGGCAATTTTTTCATGGCCTGGGACATCTGGATGGACATTGCTATACAAACACACGGCAGATCAACAACCAAACGCACACATGTCTCAACAGGATAACAGGATGGTCATCATAAAGTGACGCACTCGGTATAAACATCCTGGAAGGTGACCCAACCAGTAGTATTGACAAGGAAGACTTGATTGTCACCGAGAGCGATCCTAACACAATTGTGAACGATCTATCTGAGTCAAAGCGGTCAGAAAAGGTTTAGTAGCACGAACCTCCGCTGAACAATATCCGTGTACGCCCCGTCGTAATAGTAATACACGTTGCCGTCGCTGTTTGGCCAACCCCACTAACAACGCGTAGCTGGTCAATGACAATCCCAATCTGGGCGCTTGAAAAGCAAACCATACCGGCGTGAAAACAAAGATAGGCTGGTCGGCATAGATGGTACGCAGCCGAGTCAAGAAATCCGAGTAGACCTATAGTGTTGTGGTAATGTGGCTGATGAGTCGACAAGGCGCACTGTTGGGATGGCTATGATACCTGGATGAATTGATCTTGCGTAACACCTTGTGATGCGTCATTTGCTCTAGGGTGAGAGATGAGGGGGTGTGCGAAGCTGATATTTGGATTTTGACATACCCGATGTGGACGATAATATGCGTCGGAGGGGGTTTATCCCTGGAAAAGTCCCAGGGCGTGGTATAGTTGTGATCGGCTGCCCAGATGAATCCAGTATCTTCGGTCTGATATGACCAGGAGGTAATTCGAGATTCAACATTGAATGAATCTGCTTGGACGGTCAGTGAGGACGAACAACCCACCTGGAAGAATTGATACGACACTCCATGGACGTTGCCATAAGAAACGATATCCTAGGGTAAGTTACGTAAGCACTCTATGCATAGCGTAAGTAGACCTCCAGCGTACCGTTAAGGCTGCTCCCGGTTGAGCCGTCACAGTATGCTCGGCCTTGAAGTGTTCACCAACAAGGAACGGCCAAGCTTGATTAACCCCTAAGGGAAGGAATTGCCCCTATTCAACCATGCTCCTTGATCAGTACCGCAAAGCAGTCCGATCTGCAAGCTGAAAGTGAATCTCCGATGAATTGGAAGCTTGTGCGACTTGGTCTGTATGATCGAAGTCTAGCGCCCTAAAAAGACAAAATATGGAAGAAGCTCAGCGCCATCACCTCGAAATGTCGAATTTGTTGTGACTAGCCAGGTGTACATACGTCATTCAGAATGATCTTCTCTAGGTTCATTCGGTTGTTCTGCCATCCTTCGACATTTATCCGTATAACGCTTCGCTGGTTCCTCCTGCGGGAGTTGGGCGTAGACGTATCCAATGGGATGGTATTCAGCCCCTCAGTTACATTGACGGTAAAGTAGGGTTCGTAGTTGATCGAAACGCCGACAGCTGCGAATGGAGCAGTGGTGTGCGGACCTAATTGAAGCTGGAGAGATTTGACATTTTCGGCGTGAAGCTTGAAGCCTGAGCCTGCCCTGCGATCATTTCAGTAGATCAGGCGAATTATTCCCTCCGAGGCGAGGAATACGATTACGAATAAATGACAATGAGCGGTGTAGTACGTACCACCAAGTACCGGGTGAGTCATCCCATCTGCCATGGTAGTATATCCGTGGATCACTACTGTGGATTATCAGGGCGGTGATACCAAGTGCACCCGCGAGGGCGGTGCAGAGTACGACGAGGGAGGTGAACATGCGGGGAGAATCGAGGTCATCGCAGACGATTTATACTTATACCTGGCTTCTAAGCGAAGTTTAGGTGGTTGGCCGAGGAAAAACCGAAGTATTGGGATTTTCGCGGGTGGGGGCGGGCCTCAGCGACGTCAGAGAGTCCCGGGTATACTGATGACACTTGAACGTTGCGAATTGCGTGAATCGCTTGCTTAGGTGGTGGCTTTGCCCGTCAGATGAGGCCGTAGTCGAAAGTGCACAGCGACAGAGCCGATATAGCCCATCCAGGCCAGGAAGTAGATGTGGCTGAGCCGAATCACCATCGATATAAGTCTATAAGTTCTATCAATCCGAGAAGGGAGCCGATCTGAGAAGACCATGGGAAGCGTAGCAAGTAGGATGCATTCGGCGCTTCATTAGACGCTCAAGTCTACACAGCTCTTGTTGATGGGATCATTGTTGACCTGGAGAGGCGTTGCCCGCAAAAGTCATCGGATGTCAGAGTTGGAAAGCACCTGAACGCCTCGTGGTATCGATTTCGAGGATTCAGGAAGTAAAATCGAACCATTTTCGCAGTTCATCAGAATGCATCGGAACCAATGCGGGAATGCCAAAAAACGCCGCAGTGTAATATTTGACTTGCTGTGCGGATAGACTGGAAAGGCGAAAAGTGGCATCGCAGAAGGTAGGCATGAAGCTCGGTGTCGACGTCTCGAAAGCCCAGCTCAAAAACAATACCAATTCGTCGTGGCCGTGTCTGACAATTGGGCTGTTCTTTGGCATATGTTCTCTGTAACAAGAGGCGTTGTTGTTGTCGGTTGCCATTGCCAACGGAGGATGGTCGTTGTGGGCGACTCACAGTGAAGGTCAAGGCGCCAAAGACAATGGAGGGGGACAAGCGGGGTTACGTAACGTTGGTTCATGTGTGTGGCGAGCTGCCTTGTTGAATTGGTTCAAATTGGCAGGAGGCTCCTCGAAGCTATAGGAATGCCCATTGCCCCCTTCACCACATCCACCACCATCACTCGTTGACAGCGACGACGACGACGACCTCAACGACAACGCCGACGACGACAAATTATCAAATTTCCCCCTGCCACTTCCTAACGATTTATCCCACACACAGCGAGTATGTTTCATCCGTCTCGGCGCACCGCATTTCACAGTTAAACCACTCCTTCATCCCAAAGTCCCCTCCATGTCCTCTTCAACGACCACCGATTGTCCAATATTGGTATGGATGCTCTCCCTGAATCGGGAGTATACGAAAGATGTGAGCGATTATTTGATTTTCGTTCGAAAATTGAACTGAACGGACCCTTGAAAGGAATACGATGCTTGTTACAAAGTTGTAAAAGAATGTGTACCCCACGCCGGCGTCGCTTACAACCCCCCAGATGCAGACACATTCAGTGAGCCAAACGACGCCCATTTTATTGGCTTACATCTAATGCATCGAACCCTCGGGAATAGGACAATTGATGACCTTCATGCTGCCCTTACTCATGATGAGACACAGACGCATACCCAGAGCGAAGTGGCGGGATTGCGTCACTTCAAATGGCAAGCATTGGATCGAACAGGTGCAGTGTGAATCCCTACCCCCCGCTATCTCCACCATTCACCATTCAACAACCTCCATCTTCATTCCGTTGGAAAGATTCCAGATGATCTGCCACCAGAAAAATTTCTTCACTCGATGATTGGGTATCACCTTGCTACGGAAAATTCCCTCTGCGGGATGGCGATGACGCAGGGGATCCAACGAAAAGTGATTAACATCGGTCTCGGCATGAAACAGCTCCTCGTCGAGCCGAGAGGAGTATCGGTGCAGGCCTATGTTGAGTCGTTTTCACATAAAGTGAGTCGCGACCTGTGTTGTTTGTCCCTCTTGAACTGATCGGACCGTGTGCCACAGCTTACGAGTCTGGAAATGTCGATGATTACGCCCGACCTAGGAGATGAAGTAATGTTACGACGGCTCTGTATAGTTCTTTCCCTCAAGCAAGCCTACATCAAGGCCATCGGCCAACCCATCGGCTTCGACTGGTCTCGTCTGGAATTCAACATCCCAGAAGAATCTGTAATCGGTGACGGCCACCCACTAACCGGTTGGGAATTCAGGATATTCAAAGCCAACCTCGGAGTCGCTCGCAAAGACGTCCTCGTCGAGGAACAATATCAATGTGTCTGCGCCTTTTTCAGAGGGACGAAGGAATCAAAGTTCATCTGGCATGAATCACAAAAAGAATTGGAATCTTGGGTTCAGTTCATCAACATCGACCAGATGGTGAAAGTCATACCAAAGCTGACTGCTTGATGCTCTTTTCTTTCTCTTATCGACCACTTCACCGAATATCACCTTATATTTATTTCTTAACCGCTGCGCTATCCCCTGCTATCCCATATTATATACCATTGGATCCGTCGATATAGCACCCCCTCTGTATGTAGACTACCACTTCGCTACGAATAATCCTTTACTTACCTTGCATTAGTAGATCCCCCACCAGTTGCAACGTTCATACCTACAACATGACAGCATGTAACCGTAAACCCTTGTGCTATTCCTGTTCCATCGGGCCCGAACCTTTCCCAAGTGAGTCACCTCTGCCACAGCGCAACAGCATCCCTTCCTCATCCGGATACCTGTTTGTCCTTCGATCTTCGGAGACTGTGGAACGTCTCCAAAATGACCATCATGACGCCTTCACATCAACTGCTTGGGGATTCCGTGGGGGTTCTCGATCAGCCTGTTGCTCCCTGTTGTGAGAAGTAAACGTTCGAGATTGGTCAGGACGTGCTTAGCCAGGGAAAAATGAGCGTATTCGTTGATGCTTGAATGTGAACCGGCTGGGCACGATTTTCTGGCGTCCCGCGTATGTACACGCCGGCGCGGGACTCAGGCTGTTAAGAATAAGGTAATCGCATAGGCTACGGGTGTTGATGTGTCGGGATGGAGTACCCGTCGCATCCACGTTGACACCGAGCCGAAGGCTTGTTCGGGACGACAAACTCCCAATCATAGCATCTCATACCAGACCAAGGCTCCGTTCGGCCTAACTTTTCCATAGGACTCTGGGGTCCAGTTGGTAGGATAGACAGTGCACCATTTTATTGGATCCTATCACGCCACGCCCATACACACCTACTACCAAATGTTTTAAGACGTACTAATGTCAAGGGTTTTCCGGCTCGACTTTGCTTCCAGACGGAGGCATAGGTGGGCCGGTATAATGGTACCTGCCACCTGCATTTAATAAACAGACCTGCGATCAGGACCACGCTCCCTCGGTCAATGCGTCACAAGCAAAGCCACTCAACTGATCAGATACCATACACCACTGATAACCCCGAATCCCACAAAGACAGCAGAAGCATAATCTAGAAAACCGAACCCAATCAGCACACGGATAATGCCAAGATCAGAGGTGCCTATACTGGGGTATATGTATGGAGAAGAGAAACGCGACTCACTCATGGTTGACTTGGTCACAGGTAGCGTTGCCGGTATCGAATAGATCACGATCAGAAACAAAGTCCACACGATCGCCACGACGTTCAAGGGTTTCCCCCACCTCCCTAAATAGACCGGAGCACCTTCAAGCTGCTCCCTGCCGTTCAGTAGGTTTATCGCGATAGGCATAGCGTAGCTAGCTCCAAGACACGTCGCTGCTACCCCGACGAAGGCATTGAACGCTGCACTAGACCCTAGGAATAACAATCCGAGTAGTAGCTGAACTAGGGTTGACAGCAGGAACGCGTTGAGAGGTATTTCGGGGAAGTAAGCATCTGGCTCGTTGTTTACACGCGAGAAGATGTGATGAAATGGAAGGGCCTTATCGCGTGCGAAAGCCCATGTTGCGCGCGAGGCAGCTGTGCAGATGGATAGTGCACAGAAGACGCCTACTCCAAAGACTAAGACATAGTTTGACAAAACGAGTCAGCTCGGATGAAGGGACAAAGGAGGATATACCTACTGATGAACCACTGAGATGCCGTAGTCACATCAACGAAGGTGAGTATAAGTAAGCAGATGAATAAGATGGCTGACCATGCCAAACCCGCCGCCCCTTGAGCCCATTACTAACGTAAACATTAGCGCAGTAGGTTGGCCTCCTCCATCTACGAAGGTATGATGTGAGCAAGGGTATACCGGCGACAACAGAAACGGCAGTTACCACGTAGAAGAGACGCAATATCGGGGATAGTAAAGGCTATCGGGAGCAAGAAGACTAGACCCATGACCGCTGATATAGGTATTGACCAGATAATGGCTTTTGGGACTTGTGTGGCAGGGTGTCGGACTTCCTCCGCCATGCTAGCGACTGTCCAAGATCGGCCGAGTTCAACATAGAGTTAGGGCGCGTAATGGACAGAGGAAACCCACTCATCCCAATTGCGGAGAAGGTATAAGCTGCATGGATCGGTTTCAATTCAAGTAGCCAGGTTAGTAGGTTGAGGCGTCAGGAACATACCAGGCTACATTTGATTCGGAGAGATCATCATTCTGGTTGATGCAAAACAAACGCTTAAATGAAACTCACCGCAAGCAAACCAATGAAAAACGTCCAACCGGGCGTCCAGCCAGATGGAGATGCGTCATAATGACCGAGTGCGAAAGATGCAGACCGACGACCTGAGGCAGCTTTCACAGATAGACATATGAGGATAACTAAGCGTGGCTAGTTAGATTCGTGTGAGACCCCGAGTTCGGATACCCGATTAGAACCCACCGAAGATGCCTAGTATGGTCCAATAAGCCGACAGCAGCTGAACGAGTCGTCCTCGACATGATTATACAAGGAAGAAGGAAAGGAAACTACGTACGTCGAGTGTTGGGAGAGCTTTATTGAAAAGAATGCAGATAGCACTGACAACGAAGGTAAAAACCAGAAATATGATGTCTGGGAATGATCACAATCAATGAGTTCATAGAGGGGATAGCAATGTCGACTCACAAGTCTGCCAAGGCGTAGCCACCCATTCTGGATGAAAGATAGTGACGCCCGCGATGAGGAACTGAGACACGCCTTCATTCATAGTCAGTAGCTGGGGTAGCAGAGCTAAGCTAGCCGAATAACATAGTACTCACCAAATGTCACGCTTAGGGCGATAGTCCACACGCCCACCATTGTCAACCATCCATTAATCCATGAAAGAAGCAGCCGATAACGAGGAGAGGCGAGGCGGAAGCACCAGTAATAGGCTCCTGCCGAAGTGGGGTACTTCGACGCGATCTCCGCCAGGGAGCAAGCCATTGGTTGGGACATGATGCACACGAACACCCACCTAGTGTAAGGGTCAACTTAGAGTTAGTTATTTTGGGTGCTTATCGAGAAGACGGCGGTGCTTGCCCCCATATCATGGTCACGGTGCCACCACTAGTCAGCGTAGTCGCGATTGGTGCCGTCAAGCCATACGCTGAGAGAAGATCAATCGGTACGGTTCAATGACTGAGGATTAGAAGAGGACGCACGAACGGCAATGATGGCTATAAGCACAAAGGAGGACTCAAAATCAGCTCGAAAACGATTTGAGGACAAGCTAGGGCGTACCCAAGGTCACTGGTCATGGTGATAAGCTCTTGAAAGTGGCGCAAGTCTGGCGAAAAAACTTACTGAATAACATATGTGCGAGGCCTCGATTCTGCACACAAGACACGATAAAGATAAGTTGCTGCTCTCAAGCACTCATTCGTCAAGACACATGCCCTGCTCAATTCTTGCTTGTATCCAAAGTTGACAGCATCGGTGGAAGTGTTTGAGTTGCTCTCAAGGTCGCTGGAAGGAGGTGACATGGTGGTAGGCTGGAGACTCTGTGTGCCCTCGCTATCTGCGTTTTATATAGAGACGTGCCATACGTAACCGATCCGGGCGTGGGGCCTGGCATTTAGTCGCGATCCCAGACAAAAGCTAAAGAAGCACAATCGCTGGGAACTTCAAGTCGGAAATTTGTTCAGAGAGAACGCTGAGCGCTCACGCTGCACATTATTTGACAGGTTCCGCAGTTAAAGAGCTCGCGCAAGGTCAGACTGTGGAAGCAAGGAGATGATAAACAAGAGAGTCTCCAGCCGCGCGGAGAGGACTGAACTTGGAAGCAACTTGGACTCAGGCAAACTGACACATGATGCATGACCAATTTTCTCTGTCAGGGGTAAGTTTAAGGGGCTGAACATCCCGGTGCACAGCCACTGCTTCCTTCTGGAGTCCCTCTGAAGCTTTCAAGTTCAAGCACTCAATCGCTCATGCTCATGTGCTGGCCTTCTGCATACGCCTGTAAGAGGTCGGACGCTACTCGAGTCTCGACTCACCCGTCTAAAACCATCGCTGTCAACGGCGAATTTTGAACCGCTATCCAGTTGCTTAACAAGGGTAAAACATATTCTTAAACACTCAATGTTGAACAGGAAACCATAGCACGCTCGCCAATCAGTTTTTGATTGAAAGGGACCTCACTCCAAGTGATCAGTGCTGTGGCTGACCCGGAGCGGTTGCTTGTACATGCATGGATGCATCGTATGGCCACTGATATGTTTTCCCGCTCTTTTGACGGTGAGGTTTGCGGTGGATGCCTTCGTCCATTCTCCCCTTTTCCCTGCAAACAAGTGCCACCTGATGAGTGGCACGGCAGACAGCGACTAGGAAGGTCTCCCATTGGTTAGCTGTCGAGTTGATCAATACTGGCTGCCTCCTCGATCCCTTATGCGGTATAAATGTCTCGTGTATCAAACCGAGCACCTCGGATCGGAGGAAATGCGCTCCCAACCAGCAAAAACATCCAACTTTGCTACAGCGCCCCGACGAGCCTACATAACGCATCAGGTATGTTTGATCACCATACCGAATGCGTCTGTGGGCTCTTTCTTGGAAAGACGACGTATATATTTCCGCACGTCGAACGAAAGATCGACAACTCTTTGAATCCCCCCACCACTAACAAACATATTTTCATCGTCGAATGGACGCCGATTCAAGGTTTATTCAGCTATATAAGGGAAATCTCATTCCCCTTCGAACAGTCTGTGAGCCGTATCCCACTCTCCGCTTGGTCTAGCTGACCACCGCCCTAACACACAGTAGCGTGCCTGACCTGGATACTTTACGATTACTGTGAGTTTAGGAACGGTTTGCTCGGCATACAACTCTTATCGGACATGTTCACAGTTATCACTCTCGAAGATGAGGTTGGTAGCCACATGTTCACCTCATCGATTATTTAATCTGACTGACATCGCTGGCAGATTCGCTACATTTGGGTAAGCTCCATTTCTCTACACACCCCGATGACAGTGTTTATTGTGCTTTAAGCCACAGAAACGATGCTTTGGGAAGTTTATGTTTCTCTGGGTGGGTCCTTGTTTACGGGAGCTTCTAGTCGTCTAATCATGTTACGAGTTAGATACGATATTACTCCATCTTCCTCCTCGTCTTTGACGCCATTCAAATCCACGTCTTCGCTCGGCCGGGAATCACCTCTGACATAGTGTCGGTCTTTTCCTTGGGGACCCCAAAAACGCGTCTCATACTCTTTCATGTTTGTTTTAAAGCTGCTTGGCGATCAACCCTACAACACGCATCGTCGGCGCGATATCCCTATGGTCGGTCGAAGTCATCATGCAACTTCGCATCTACGCTCTCTTCGAGTCCAACAAGAAGGTCAGCGACTCAACATGCTCTCTCATGCCCTTCCACTAATCGGTCCCCAATCTATTCGCCCTCGACGTTGACATGACAGGTCGCAGCGCTCAACGGCGTCTTATTCATCTTCTCTATCGCCGGTTTCATCTATGTACTCGTGCACAATGTCTTACGGACATCAGCCCTGCTGGAAGATGCCGTTCGTCTTCCTCTTCCCGGTTGTCCATCGGTTCACCTCGATACGGAATGGGCGCAATGGGTTCCAGGTAATCATTGTGCGGTACATCAGTCTCCTACTTCGGCTGACAATGTGCGCCGCTTAGCAACCGCTTATGAGGGCGTCTTGTTCTGTTTCGCAGTATACAAGGCTGCTTCTCACACCGCCACGACATTCCAGGGCAGCAGTAGGATATCGCTGTACGCGTTGTTAATCCGGGATAACCTTTTGTATTTCTTCACGTGAGTCGAGTCCCCTGGTTCGCGGAGATGAACCCTGAACGAACTGCGATGTAGGATATCAGGCATCCTGGTTTTTACCAACCTGATGGCCGTCGTGCGTCCTTCATACTTCTGAGGCTTCTATCAGACTGTGCTGATTGGTAACTCACAGGGAATCACTCGCATCCCCTGGTTTAGCTTTGGGTAAGAACACAAGGCTCTTTGATTGATCGCTTCTGACAGAGTATCTATTTTCCTCTTTCACTAGCCCGTTTCACGCTTCCCTTGGAATTTTAACTGTCCGCATGCTACTGAACCTACGGAAGGCGACTGCCAATGACATACCTGGCCTGACCGATGTTCTGATTGACTCCCCATCAGACTTCCCTAAAACCATGATAGGAGACAGGGGAAGGGCGAACCTATTCTCTCTACTGAGGTTCACGCGTTCGCACCGTCCGCCCCCCGAATTCTCCGAGACCTCGAGCAATACCATAACTCACTTCAAGGCAGACAACACAACCAGGGAGCGGGCTCCCTTATGCTGATGTAGAACAGAGTATCGACTGTAAATTATTTTGTCTGTATTTAGGGCCTTACGGTGTATGTACTTAACAGTTTCTCCGTCTTCAAGTAAAATCCCAGTCAACTCCAATTAAGCCAACATTTGGATCTTGCAAGATTGAGAAAGCGCCCAGGGAAAGGTCGATGCCATTATCATTACAAGTTACGCATTCATCGACAACTTGAACAACGATCTGCTTGCCGTTGACTAACCCCTCAGCATGAGTATGCTGATTATCAATCTTGAGCAGGCAGTGTGAGGACGTACAGGTGACGTGAACATTTTGGAAACAATGTGCCCCGTTTGCGTACTGGTTGGGAGCGATCGCGACGACCAGATCAGAGGCTTGGGTGAAGTGTCCGCAACTCCCCAAGCCGGGCTGGTACCATGTTGCTGTTAAATGAACGATAGTGCGAGTAATTTAATCCACCATGCGGCCTACCAGTGCCGCTGATAGTATTGACAGTGGTGACGTATGCCAGGAGACATATCGAGAGCGCCAATATCAGCATTCTGATGGAGACCAAGGGAGGCGCCTCTCTCGATAGGTAGACAATCTAGCTTTATGTATACTGAAACTGACGGGGAATAAGTATACGCCGTGGTGGTGAAATTTGGAGTACGATGTGCGCCCAGTGCGAGTATCAGCGCTCCTCAAACCTGAATGGGCGTAGAGTAGAGTACGCTCAAAAGTTCCGCAATATCAATTTATCAAATCAACAATGGTGAGGCGCCTTTTGGCGCAGGGTGCTCCAAGTACGATTATTCGCCGGAGGCCCTCACGGAGACTCGAATTGGACTAGTTTCAACTAGGCTATCAAACAAAGTTCCAGTCTACTCGAATTCGTCCAGCCTCTATGTTTGCAAGGTGCTCAAATGCAGTTGGTGAAAGATCAATACCATCTTCCCCACATCCGATGCATAAATCAACGACGGTAACCTCAATCTGCTTCCCATTGACTAATAAGTCGAGGTAAGAATGGCAGCGCATGCTAAATAAGGTTCCGAACCACGACGTACATTTGACCCTGATATGTTTGGAGCAGCTGGCTCCTCCCGCAAACCGCGAAAGGTGAATTGCAGCGATGAGATCAGTGGGCTGACTGATGGCCCCACAAGCACCCACTCCAGGCTCGAAGAACGTCGCTATAACAAGCATGTACTTTTAGACCACAGTCAATCAGCATGAAGTTGATCAGGACGAACCATCGCCTTCAATGGCATTGACTGTAGCTAAAAAGGCAGAGAAGCCCGCTGCTAGAGCGAGAGCGAACATACTGAGTAATGAGGGTCACCTAGGTGAGGGTGGATGTCCGTTTCTTGTCTGCATGGACATGCTTTTATAGAGAAAGTTATATATAGACTCGCATCAGATTCTGACCGTACTCTGCTGTAGCGACTGATTCGGTAGCATCTGTATGAATAGAAAAGTTCGACGGTGACCGAATGATACAGTTACGAGTCCTGAGTGCAACGAAGGCTCGTTGATTGATAGCATCAGCTTTTTCGTGGGATAGCTCGGTAAGCCCTCCGATTGGTCAAAGACCTCTAGCGCCGGACTCTGATTGGACGGCCTTTGTTTGCGCTTTATAGGTTCGTTTTGCAGGTCACGCCTCACTTTGTTTCCCACGACGTGGTCTAGATCAGTCTGGATGCATCTAGCTCTGTCTTTCTCTCTTTAGTTCCCCTCTCTTGCCCCTACGTCTTCCTCCTATGTACACTTGGGTAACTATGCTCTCGTTCCGTGGCTTGCTCATTTGTGCATTTTCCCCTTTTACTAAATTTTCTCTTTACTCTCTTGCGCGCTGTATCTAAGTTCTAGAATTCATCATCTGAGTCTCCACAGTCCTTCTCTCCTCCAATCACCCTTGCCCACACCAAGTTGAAACTCACTGTGATCCTTCCGACCGGTGGCCTGACGCTCTTTCCTGTGCTCACGGTATAGCATATTTCTGTAGCCCATTCCAAAAACTTGTGATGCTTCAGAGGCATTGGCTTGTCCTGCGTGAAGTACGCTTGAGTTTCCGAATGTAGAGGGTCCGTCAGCCGCTGAATCGTCTACGGCGGAAGTAACGACTCTTACTTTAATTTTGGTAGCCCTTCGTAAGTCTTCTTTAAGCCTTCGTCTTGCTTGTTTTTGACGTTAACTTCGCAACGTGCTAGAACCATCGCGCTCGTTTGGCATTCGTCGTATTCTTTCAAACACTTTTTTGGTTAGTCAGTTCCTTTGCATTTGCCTGATTTGTCTCGAACTTACCTTTCAAATAGCTCTGTTCAATCTTCGTTGGGATGCAATCCTAGCCAGAGCCTCACCGCCTGCATGTCTTCCTATGGCATGCACACAGTTGCTTCGTCGACTCTGCCTTGCCATGCGATCCACAATTCGCGCGTGACCTTAGGACTTTCGACCTCGCCGAGCTTTCTAGTCTTCCGTCTCTCGTCATCGAGCTTTTAAGGTTGATTCATATTTGGCCATATACTTACTCTGCAAGTTTGTAGCACTAATGGGCTTAACATGCAGAGAAAATATAGGACTCGCCCGCCGTGCCGTGGCAACGGCCCACAGACCAAGTATATCAGGCAGCAACTGGCAAATCAGGAGTCATATTCTCCGATGGGAGCACTTCACGCACGTTTTGGCATTTGATGCCTGCAGGCCAGCCCGAAAAGACCGATTTGCATCCTTGTACACCTATCCGTCATCATGGCCAATCTGATTCGGTCGGCCAAGTCTAGCAGCGACTGGACTCTCAATGAACTTGACTCTTATCACATCAGTCTCAACCAGTTGGACACCCTTTCGTTCTTTGGGTTAAAGGTGCCACAAGTTTTGGTAACGCTCCTGGACGGACTCTTACAAATTTTCGAACTGCCATCACCCTCGGTTGATTCAGAGCTGCTCGCTAACGCCGACGCCAGCGCTATGCAACAAGATCATCATGCTCAGTTACTCACCCACCTTGATCTCACCACTATCCCGGAAAAGGAGGAGCCTGCTGTACTTGATTTCACAGTCGCGCTTTTCAAGAATGTGGGATATGCCTGTCGACAACGAGTCGCACGCACGAGGGTGAACCTTCCACTCCTTATTTGCGGTGAAAACAAGCACGCACAGGTGGATGCTCTCCTCCTCAACACGTCTCCGGAGAACGATATCCTTCTTCTTGTCCAAGCATGCAAGAGATTGGACCGGCTGTATCCTGTATGTGCGAAAGCTCAGCTTGTTTCACAGGCGGTCGCGGCCTTCAACGAGAACAACGCACAACGGGAGGCAGCTGGATATCCCCCTATCGAGGGAAAGGGGAGTGATTTTGTATCCCTTGGCTGGTGTTTTCTAAGACGACACCTTCCTTAGGTCATGCCAGGTATTCTCATGGTTGGAACTTCACCCGTATTCTTCAAGATACCTGTAACCCAAAACCTGGCCGCGCACATCCGTCATGGGACATACCACATATGTTACCTATTGCTACCCCTCTGTTCCCAGTCCGTCCCGCCTACGCTATGAAGGGATGAAGGTTTTGGATAACAGGCGTGAAATTTTGATGTGCTACGAGGCTTTCAGGGCGGTCGTAGGTATATGAACGGGACTTGATACAGCGTCTCTGAAAGCGATTATGGCGACTGCTATAGAGTAAAACAAGGCCTGAAGAGGTGTGGTCAGTGTTATTTACCTGACCGCTGAAAAGCGATAAGTTGGAAAGCAGAGACGAATGTCATGCGGAATGAGCGATACAAATACAATGATACACACAACAAGAACGACCTAGAGTATATAAGCACAACATGGCGCAAATACTTTTGATAGTCCATGATCGTATCGTAACGTATATTGTTGTCGCTTTCGGGATCATTTATCCTCGAATGCGTTCATGCGGCTCTTGCCACGGTACATTCAAGATCCGGAAAATCTCTTCTTCCGTTTCGGAGGCGACCAAGGTTCCTGTGGACAAGTTAGGATTAGCCTGGTCTGATTATTGTGCATGGAGGAAGGATGCAGTAAGATAAGACGGAACGCTTACCCGGGTTCGTCTTGACTTGGCGATTGCGAGGGTCGCGAACAACGCCTGAAAACAATCCCTTTTGATTCAGAGAGTACCCCATTTTACCGGCCTTATACCGCATAGCTCGATTGAACTGTTGTAGTATCATTATTGTTGTCAGGAAGAATTGCGTCATGATAATTGGCAAGTGAACGTACAATGTCATCGCCCTGGACATTGAATCAGTGATCGTACTTGATAGAGAGAGGGCTGGAGTATGACTTACAGTATAATACAACAGGGCGGCACCACGAGCACGCCATGGAACAGTGAGGAAGTCGATACGACGTCGACGAGAAGCAGGGACGGGAAGACGACAGAGACCGCGGTAAATGCCTTCCAGTTCATCATCCTCTTCAGGGAGGGCAAGGTGTTCAGTAATGATACCGGCTTTGTGCAGTTTATTCAATAGTAGCGGCAAGACTCCTAAGAGGACGAGGAAAACGTCCAAATTAGACGAGCGTGCCATAAGCACCAGATTAACTCACCAGCGTGTGTTTTTCCATCTGCATCATCTCTCGTAATGAGGATATCGATATCACCACACGTAGCCTTCCCTCTACAACAAGGTTGAATTAATATATGCAGGACAGAGCAACAAGCATGTAGACGGACCTTCGGTAGCTTCCCATGATCTCCACAAACAAATCGGGATCGATGCTGAGAACTAAAGAAGGTTTAAGCAAATAGGATATGAAGAGGACATAAGAAGAGCCAACCAATGGGTTTGATCGTTTCAAATATAGCTTTGGCTTCTTCACGGGGCATACGAGAGTTGATATCTAGATGTGATCGACTCAGAAGAGCCAACGGGGGTGGTGGGAAGGGAACGGACCGTCATAGAATTCTAGGCCAATCTTCTGAGCGGTAGATAGCTTCACACCACCCTTGCCGTCTTGGAGGTCTTGGAGAGTGCGGCATCCATTGGCGTACCACTTGTACGCGGTACTTTGACCTATGAACCGACGGCGTCGAAGGGAAATCATTGCGGACAATGAACAAGCCACATACCGACACCATAGACTCCTTGGAACAAACGAGTGGTCTCTACGTCCTCGGTGCGCTCGTACGCAATCCTACGTAGTCCTCCCGTTTCGATGATTTCCATTATCTACATCGTGGTCGGACATTGTGGTTACTTGGGAGGTAACGACGACAACGTACCTTACGTGCGGTCTTCTCACCCACACCATGGATAGAACGAGCTTCGCTGAAAGATTTGATACGGGTAGGGTAGTTCCGTAGAGCCCTCAGACCTGTTGACGACCACATGAGGAGATGCAAGCCTTGAAGAGGCCACAAACGCACATTTATTATAGCTGTACGCCCTCCATTGATCCTCTTTTCCTGGCTTGGCTTTGTGGAGGTCGGCCAATTCCTGGAGCTGTTCCGGGGGCTAGGTCAGCCGTTGAAGAAAACGGGGATGAACAGAAAGATACCTTATCGACAACGTCTTGGTTGGGGCTCGTAGTCAATTGACGTTCCTTGCGGTCGCAAGTGAAGCCCTGTGGGATGAGTCGATAAGTGAGGTGGCAGGATGCCCTGGTGAGTTCAAACGTACTCTAGCAGGTCCTCGACGGAGAGCTGCCTTGGGTCGTTCGTCTTCAGTTCCTGGATCGCTTTCGTCGTCGTCGTCGTCCTCCCGGAAGCCTTCGTCCCCAGAGGAAAGCTTTGGAACGGTGAGAAAATCGGTAAAACTAGTGGGAGAGAAGCTACCCACCAGGAGAGCTTGTTGAGCGCGGTCAGCCCTAGCTAGGGCGTAAAACTCGGCCAACGGGTCGATTTCTCGTTCATCGCCGTCAGAGCCCGGGACAGCATCACTGTGGTCGTCTGGGGGGACACTTGCGTTGCGCAAGTGAGCATGGGACGTGGATGGGGCTAGCGCTTGGACATCCGCCGGGGCGCCGACTTCGTTGGGTGTATCATCTTGACTAAGAATGGAGGGCAAGTCACACACACGTGGACGTAAGTGACCGATCGTTGGGAACATAACTGGTCGTAAACATACTCAATTACGATTGGTTCGCTACGCGTTCCTTCTTGCTTGAGCCCTCGTCCTTTGTCCTCTTTTTTAACATTGGCCTTGGGTTCATTGCGTTCCTTCCACCTCTGGCGGTTGTCCGCGTAGAAATCGACAGTGTCAGGAAAGGCGCAATGGGCATACATGTCATCGAGCTCAATCTCATACACCGTCCTGTCCTGTATTTCACTGCGCCGCTTCCTCGTCGCGCCGGCAAGCACCCAGGACCACTTGACGATTGGTAGCTTTTTTGGAACCTCTGCCCATGTTTTCATACCCAATGCTCTGAGCAAGTGGTGTTTTGTAGCATCGGTCACAACATGGGTCACTTTACTCGCATCGTACGCGGGTACCAAGCCTCCACCATGCTCGACAATCTACGGAATGCACGATCAGAAAAAAAGACTCCGGATACAGTGGAGATGACCCACAATTTTCATTCGGCCACGAGTGGACTCGCTTGCGTAATTCATATCAGTTCCTACATAGAGGAAAACCTTCCCTTCCAAGTACTGCGTTTTCTTCCCTTTCCCTTTCGAGGTACCCTGTCCATCAGGACCCTGATCCTGAAGGGAAAGAGCGAACTCGTAGGGAGTGAGTTTTATCGGTTTCTTCTTTGTTCTGGATTTATCCGCTGTCGGCGATACCTTTGTCTTGGACGTGTTCTTCTTGGAAGGACCAGCGATTGGAGCCACGGGACCAGTAGAAATTTCGCTTTCACACGAGCTCGCCGTAGAAAGCGCAGGAGATGGGATGCGGAACTTGGACGACTTGGCGCGTGAGACACCGGCCGTATGAGGTTCCTTGGTATCCAGTTTCATTGATTTTTCTGCTTTGATAACGGGAGCGTGGCTAGACACGCGCTTCGTCGCACCCTGACGAGGGATGGTAGGCTGCACACTCCCTTCCTTGGGTGGAGCTACTTTGTCGGCCGGTCGCAGAGGTGGAGACGAGTAACCGATGAGATCTTCGATAGGCGACGAAGGGACGAAATCTGTTTCCCCCACCAAGTTTGAGGACGATTTGCCCTGGAGCTGTACGTATTGTAGAGTCTTCTTTGGTTCCCTCTTTCTGTCCTTGTTCACTGACGCTTTCTGAGCAGTGGACTTGCCCGGACCTTGAACGCGTGCAGCTACGTCAGGGGAAATCCTGGACGGCTCTGTGAACCTGTATGGACCCCTCGTTGATACTATCCGTTGACTCAAGAAGCGCATGCATGACTTACATGCTGATATCATCGGTCGAATTCGCGCGAAGATCTTCCCAAACAGTTGGATTAGATCTGGCGGAGATGCTGGATTCTTCCTGCATAGGGAAGGATTTACCCCTCGATGTCACGGTCCCCTGGGGAGACGCTGGCTTTATCCCCGATGATCCAGAATTTAGTCTGTCAAGAATCTCATCAGCATCATCTTCACGCGGATGGACTAAGCGTATGTGGCCTAACAGGCGTACATTGGAGTGGAAGACGGAGAAACGCCGTCGCTCTCGACGCTAGAGCTTTTCCGACGCTTCCAAGGGGCCTCACTATCAGCCATGGCTTGCTTTCGCTTTTCGCTTGGATCCTATTCAGTAAGTTGGTTCAACGGATTTCACAAATTTGCTCACAGGAGCCTCCGGTTGTCATATTTGCTAGTATCGGCAAGTTGATTGGATGCAACAAGATGCGAGGATCCAACGGCCCTGGAAGATGTGTCTTGGGGTTCTTTCCAGGCTTTCCTATTACTGGAACTGCCATACACGTTACGATCGATATGGTCTCAGAGAGAAACATCTTCAGGCTTACCTAGTGCTTGTGGAAAGGAGCCGGGCGATATGATCTTCGAGACCATCGTCAGGTGCGTTCATTCGAGCCGCCTGTTCTGCGTAGAATTCTTCGAGCTCTGCGGCCTGCATGGTGGCCACGGCGAGTCACCGTGACGGTTCGGGACAAGTTGTTGATGTTGATAGCCAAATATTGTGGACGCGACCTCATAATACATCATGTGACCCACACGTGCCCAAACATTGCAACAATGCATCCTCCTCGGACCCCAACTTTTCCCCAATGTGAACGCCAACAACTCCTCTGGATCGTCGTCATCGATGTCTGCTGGGGGAGTCGGGGCGAAACAATGTCTTCTTTGGAATTCCAAAAAGGTTACCACCGGCGATTCCACGGTCCACGTCCAGTGCCACGAAATGCCAAACTTCTCCAGCTCCTCTGATATCGGGGATATCTCAGCAGAATCTCAGCCTCTGGCGAAAAAAAAAATAGAACGGGTTCCTATCACGCTAGATGTCGGAGTGCTTTTCGTCTGCTCCCTTTTGTGTTACGCGCCTGGCTGACTATGAAATTCCTGAGTTCACCGTCTTCGATGATGCAAGTGGTACTCACGACGCCGTCCTCGCGCCGCATCAACTCCTACAACTGACACGCGGGCTCTTTTCCCTTGTAACTAGACTTCCGGCAGACCCTCGCGTCCACTTATGCTTCCTGTTGCGTCAAAAGGAACGCGTGCAGGATATATCGGATCCCGACTCAGAGTGCATCTCGATCTAAAATTGGTGTAACAGCTACTTTTTATCTCCAAAAGCACTCCTTCCTTCTCGGGCACGGTTGTCCGGAATGGACACAGGATGCATCACTTTATCAACGGAGATTGAAGTCTGGTCGCCTTCTTCATCTAACATGCACGAATCTGCGCAGAAATCCCTTCCCTTGGACTGAAGGTTCCGGTGGAATGGATATCGACTCGACGCCAGGAGACTCCTAGCATTCCTTGAAGAAATCCAATCTTCAGCCACCTCACTAATTCCGCCTATACCTACCGCGATCCTGCCATACTTTTCAGTCGCCGAATCAAGTGCCATCTAGCACCCCACGCCAAACAATCAAAGGTGAGGTCCTGATGGAAGCCCAAGGCCACGTTGTGAGGATCTCACCTTCACAGGATCGAGCCGTGTGCCCTGGCTTGATCCCTAACAGGTCATTAAACCTGAAAACCAACTCCGCAACTCATATATTGCCCACAAGGACCCATATAATAACACAGTCGACCGCAGCTTGCAAGAACTATCACCATTTTCACCATGCCTACCAACACTTTCAGTGCGAGGGGGCTTCAAGGTTTTGCTTCCTCTTTTGATTACCAAAACTGGACTGTTGAACCTAATCTACGCTGGGCAGAAGGGACAGAGGATGATGACGACGACCACCTCGAGTCAGACTACCCCCTGGTCGAGGTGACCCAGTCAGAGATTCCGTCGTACTTCTGTGAACGCAACGGAAGACTCTTCCATTCCCATGGTGCTTCGCCATATCCACTACCAGTGGACACGCCGGAGCAAAAGGTGAGTAGCCGTAATGAAAGCCTCGGCAAGAATGTCCTATCTCGTCTGATCCATCACTTTGTTTTTGCACACAGAGACTTGACGTACAACACAACATCGTCAAGTTTTTACTAGGAGCTAACTATTATGGCCCCGTTCGACGAGCTTTGGCCGATCTTCCTGATCGCCAGCGCCGGGTTGTAGACCTCGGTTCTGGTACCGGAAAATGGTTCCCCCTTCTCTTTCGTCATGTTCAACTGGAGCTTAAGTCTCGAGGATTTACAGGGTCATGGAAATGGGAGCGGAATTCCCTCATGCCCATTTCGTTGGGCTAGACATTGGTGAGTCACGATCGTTCATTTGGAGGCTTACCGGGACCTTACTTCGTCTCACTCGCAAGTCCCCATCGCGACAATGTATCCCCTTGAGAACGTAGACTTTGAAGTGCGGGACATTAACGAACGATTCGCTTGGGACGATGGGACCGTGGATGTCATCCACGCCAGAAGCATTTCCATGGCTGTATGTTCTTGTCTCCTTCCCATCTCCTACCGTCATAATTGAACCTACCCGTCCCCCTTCGCTCAGGTTCACGACATCAACGAGATCTTACGTGAAGTTGGACGAGTCTTGCGTCCTGAAGGTTTATTCCTCTCTGCGGAATGGCTCCGCACCCCAGCCATCCACCCAGCCTACGGCATTTCCCCCGAATCGCACATCCCCAATATCTGCCGTTTCTTCGAAATGCTGCGTATCGCCCTCGATCGTGGGCGCGGGATAGCAAACCTAGCCCCCAACGTGCCTGACTACTTGACACGTTCAGGTTTGTTCGTGAACATCGATGCTATTAGCCTTTATGTGCCCGTCGGTCCGTGGGTGAATGACCCCGTCATGGTTCGGATCGGAAAGTCGTTCAGGAAGGCTTACCGCACGTACGTGGAATCGGTCAAACCCATTTTGACGGAGGTGTGGCAGAGGGAAGGGGAGGCAGCGGAACTGCGAAGGGTGTGCGCTGGGGTCGAGGAGGAGCTCAGGACCCGCAAGGGGATTGTTGGTCGGCTGCATGTCGTGTGCGCGGAGCGTATGTAGTTGGTTGCTAGGGTACGGTGCCGTAGGTTATTGTTGAACAAGGTTGTTGGCGTATGGCGTAGGTTGCGGGTGCGCAGTAATGGGGTTTTGAAAACTTGTGTGATTGGAGGTGCCAGGTATATGATACAGCTTAGGCGCCGAGAATGTCATAATGGGGAACGTCATAGAACTGGTGCGTGTGTTTGTCTTGGAAGTTCTTACCGTAGAGCCTGCATTTGGTAAAAAGGGTTACACGTTGACGCTCTGCAATACAAAAGGGACGAGTCTATTTCCCCCCAAGCTCGTGCTTCAAGGTTGAATGACACAGTATCAAGCCGAGGAAGGTTATTGTTGTAATAAGCTATTATACGTGTTCGCGTCACGAATTAGACGGCCCAGTGGGAACCAGGAATAATTTTAGTTGTAAAATGATTATTCCCGGGCGTTCGCCACGCAGGGCTCTTTTCTCAAAATTTTCAAGAAGAAATGACACGTAGAAAGTGTGCGGCAGTGCCGACTTCAGTTGCCTTCATTCCTGACCGCTTTGACATCCTTTTAGGAGGTAAGTTCAACCTGCGAGGAAGTAAGGAAGACCGTGGGAAACGAGGTACCCACAGTCAGAAACGGAGGAGTTCCCACGGTCAGTCTCGCAACGGAAATGCCCGGAATATGAGTGGTCCGCCCAAGAGTCGGAGTTAGAGCAATAAAGTACCTAACTTTCTGCACATCGTCAGTCGCAACCCTCGTCATGCTTGCTTCAAAAGCGTCGGCCGCGCGCAACGTCTCGCGCCTGGCGCGCACATTCGCCACCGTTGTCGACTCTGCTGGCTTCAAGGTTGCTGCCGTTGACCCAAGTCAGCCAACTTCTGCGGTCACGGTTTTGGTCAAGGCCGGGAGTCGTTATGAAACCAAGCCTGGTCTTGCACACGCGTTGAAAAACTTTGCTTTCAAGGTGAGCTATGATTGAATATTAATGATGGATGTGACCGCTGACATTGGTGCAGAGCACATCGAAAAGAACGGCGCTCGGGACTGTTCGGGAGAGTGAACTATACGGAGGTGTGCTTTCCGCATCGCACTCAAGAGAGCATATCGCTTTGACGGCGGAATTCCTTCGTGGTGACGAGTTAGTCGTTTCAGTATTGTTCCTTGTCGCATTTACTGACTTTGTGTTAGGGAGTTTTTCGTTGATGTCCTCTCATCGTTCCTGACCTCCGGCAAATTCACCCGACACGAGTTTGAGGAGTACGTTGCTCCGGTTGTCGAGGGAGAGTCGATAGAAGCTGCTGCCGACCCGTCAGTGCATGCTATTGACCTCGCTCATGCGCTTGCTTTCCGTTCCGGCCTTGGTTCATCCCTATTTGCCTCCCCTCACAATAACATCACCGCCGCTGACATCAAAGCCTTCGCTGCATCGGCCTTCTCCAAGGGTAATATTGCTGTCATTGGCTCTGGTATAGAACAGGCCACACTCGCCAAATTGGTTGAGAAATCACTTGCCAACATTTCCGCTTCCAGCACGCCTCTTTCCACCTCTTCAACGAAGTACTTCGGTGGTGAAACCCGGTTGGAGTCGCACTCTGGTCCTCAAACTGTCTTCGTAGGCTTTGGCGTAGCTGGCGCCCCTTCGCCGGAGTTGGCTACGCTTGCCGCTCATCTGTCACCCGCCTCGTCTGTGAAATGGTCGAAAGGTCTTTCACCCATTGCTACAGCCATCCCCGAAGGTACTGCCGTCCAGTCGGTCTACCTCCCTTATTCCGATGCCGCACTCTTCGGTCTTCTCATCCAGGGCAATACCGCTGCCGGAGTTACTGAGGCGGGCAAAGTCGCTGTCAAGGCTCTGAAGGACGTGACAAGCGCAGGAGGCCTTAAGGCGGAGGATTTGACCAAAGCTATTGCGAAGGCTAAATTTTCTGCAGCTAGCTCCGTTGAGAGTCGGGATGGTCTTGCTGCCTTGGTTGGTGCTAAGGTGAAAATCTTTTTTGATGTTCTACAATCAATCAACTAAAATGCTCCATTCATGATAGATCCTGAGTGGCTCAGAGGCTTCTCTTGATGCTACGTTTGCTTCGTTGGACAAAGTGAACGCTTCGGCTGTTTCAAAGGTGTGTACTTGATGTTTTCGTTCATGATCATCTGTTGATAAATATCACTAGTTGGCTTCGACACTGATTGCTTCCAAACCCACGTACGTTGCTCTGGGAGATGTGTCGGCTCTCCCTTTCGCCGACGAGCTAGGCCTATGAGAAGGGTGTCTTGTGCAGTAGTCCGTTTTCACCGCAATACACAAATTTTAGATAATGCTCCTATGCACGGGTTTTACGTGCTCGGCTAAGAATAACTCAATCACAATGACTCGTCTTACCCCCCGAAACATCATGGGGTGCATGATGTGAGTCATTCGCTGGTATGTTACTGCTCATCCTTTGCAGGTCGCTCCGCAATCTGTTGATTCCTGGCTCATCGGGGGCGCCTAGTGATCAACCATGACTGCGATTTGCGGTGCCGCAGTTCACAAAACTTTGCTTCCTATCTATAGTGATCGTCTGCGAAAATATAAGTTGTGGAAGATGAACGGGGATTCGACATTCTATCGACACCAAGCACTTTTCAAGCCACCTACACATTTGCAAAGATGTTCTCGACTTCGACCTATCCTTCGAACGCTTCGATCCACTCTGCTACACCTTCAACATCGAGCGTAGCCCCATTGCAGTCGTCCATGCCTAAGGACTACTCTGCAGCCTTTGGTTCCCTCCAAACCACATACGGTTTTGGACCTGGGCCAAGCGCATTGACTTCGTCGAGCCCTGCTCCGAAGCAACAGTCAAAACCATCGAAATCATCATTCCGGGCTTTTACATCACGCATAACATCATCTTCACCATCGTCATCTTCACCCTCACCATCGAACCCATCATCATCTTCGCTTCGGTCGTCACCCCCGTCGTCTAACTCTCCTTCCGCAAACGGGAAGGACTTTGAAGCTGCCTTTGGCACGCTTTCCCAGTCGATGGGCTCGTGTATACCGTCAAACGGTTCGCTGTGATGCTAGACACATCCCAAGCACATACTACCCCAGGAGTTCAAGCATGCGACGGTGCAACAGGATTAAAGGACATATCAACGTTGTATCAACGTACCACTAAATGGTTATGAAGACATTCTACTTAGACGT
The DNA here is from genome assembly GCA_002583695.1 of Pleurotus salmoneostramineus. Lineage (NCBI taxonomy): Eukaryota > Fungi > Basidiomycota > Agaricomycetes > Agaricales > Pleurotaceae > Pleurotus > Pleurotus salmoneostramineus. The sequence continues at coordinate 63,101 of BEWF01000162.1, forward strand.
AGACTTTTAGTGTGGAGAATACCCATATTACTTATACTCGATTATAGTTCCAGTTGTATTATTGGGTTCATGGTGGTTGTCGGTGGCCACACAGGCGCTTATATCCGGAGACTCTTTACTTTCCTACCTAATTGACCTTTCGCCGAATTTATCGTTCGCAACGCGTATCGCTTGAATTTATCATTGTAAACGACCCAATGGATGCGCATTTGGGTGTTCGTGGGCTCCGAGGTGGGTTTCGCGGCCGTGGCTACTCGTTTCGACCGTCTGGGGATGGACACGGTGAGCAGATTGGATTTCACAGGTATATATGCGTCTGATTCAGCTCAATTAGGCCCCAGTACGCCTGGAAACGCGTCAAACAATGGGTTTCGAGGTGGTCGCGGGAGGGGTCGAGGCAGAGGCTTTGGGAATCCACGAACTCCTGCCCCGAGACCGACACACTGTGTGGCCGTTTCCTGATCTTTCTATGCTCGCGTCGCTCATTATGTGGCTCTTGTGCAGTTCTTGCGATTCCTCTGGCACGTTTGATGTCTTATCTTTGATTTCGTCGTGGCTAAGACTGCTGTTTTGAATAGGGAACGCACTCCATTCTCCGTCAGCGCGTTGCCAAGTTCACAGATGCACTTCTCGACAATGACCCACCCATTGATGGCTTGGAGAAAAACATTGTGGTTGATCCTCGGAGGCTGCATTTCACCCTCGGTGTCATGTCGCTTCGGGGACCAAATGATGCAGATACGGAGGATAAACGGCCTGTCCAAGATGCCCTCGATCTATTGAAATCGCTCAAGCCCCAAATTCTTGGTATTCTCAACCCAGATGGAGTGCAACAAAGTCAAACACCTTCCCAGTCGACCTTTCAGCCATTGCGTATCCCACTGACCACGCTGGATATTCTGAAGCCTGAGAAGAACGGTGGTGCCAACGTTTTATGGGTTGGTCCTGACGTGAGCGTCCTCTCCGGAAAAAAATCAGCGATGATAGAAGACCAATATCACTCCTCGGAAATCGAAGATTTGGCCAAGTTGGTACAAGTGAGCGGTCAGTCCATGCTACAATTTTGATGGCCGTCTTTCGTCATACTTGGTTGCAAATTAGACTTGATCCATCAAACATTCAAAAGACAAGGGTTCGTCGTGGACTCTCGCCCTCTGAAAGTGAGTCAAAGATAGCGACATGGGAAGCTTTCAGAATTTTGACTGCATCGCATCAACAGCTTCACTGTACGTTGGTGAACACTGCCCACCGGAAAGTTCGTGGAGTACCCTTTGGTTATCAATCTATTCTTGCGTCGCAAGCTCTGAGAACACTTCGCGCACGGGATAATGGCACTGCATCAGACCGGACTCTTCTCACCCCAAAGCCATCTTCCTCTCCCTTCGAACCCATCCCAATTAATCTCGGGACATGGTCGACAAGAGAAGTCCAAATCTGCATCATGGGGAGTCATGGGCCAGAGAACGAGTACGTGAGCGTTGGTGGAATACGGTTGGATAACTTGGAATAGCGCGTGTACACTCTCACTTCTAACAGCTCTTGGTAAGGTTGCGGGCTATCAGTGATGACCGCAAGTTGATTGCAAGGCGCCCACTGGACAGATACAGCGCACATAAATTATACTCCCGTTTAGCTTCTGGGACATTGTTTTCGCCGTTTTGGGTATCTTCTACCCCCGGAAGTATTTTGCATGTGCCTATACACGCCTCATGGGACGCGTTCCTGTTTTTCGACGTGGGAACGGCCGTAGTGAACGTTGATACAACAAACAGCCATTCGTCCTACTCGGTTTATGATATGTGCAACCATCTCGTGTTCCCAGAGAGTTTAGTTGGCCCGTTATATCATGTCTTCGTCCCCGTCAATCCATGAAACCTTGGGTGCAGCCTTTGGTGGTCTCTTGGTTGGCACGATGTCGGTGCAATCTCTCATGCTTTCTTCCGGTTGACCTGCTTGCTAATTCCCCGAACTCAACAGATTGTATGGAATCAGCATTCTTCAGGCGTACCAATACTTTATGAGGTATCCTCATGACAGTAGGATGAAGAAGTTCTGGGTGAGCGATCGGAAGTCTTTAGATAGTGACGTTTACCTGGTTCTCATGCACTCCTACCCTTGCTAGGTTGTAATTCTATTGTAAAGGCGTTCCAGAAATATAAATATCTTTCGACGATGCTCACCTATCCCCCTGCTAGCTCTCTCGACACGGTCAATGTCGTTTTCGCGATCCACTCGATGTATTATTATCTAATATTTCGGTTTGGGGAATTGGAAGCTTTGCAGACGCTTGTATGGTGCGTATGAACTCCTTTACACTCCGCCCCGTTGATCATGGCTGAGAGACGCACTAGGAGTGTTAGAGTACGTCCCGCCTGTTATTGGAAGTCATGCCGTATTTCATTCATGAGATATCGCAGCCATTTGGTGTCGCTCATGTCCGTATACCTTGTTCTGAATCCTCATTTCCCGACTGACCCGTACTCTATGATGCCTAGGTCTTGGTTATTTGGACTGTTCATGGGTCTGTCCTTTCCTCTCATGCAATACTCTCATCTTGCCGAGGGTTGACGTCAATTGGTCATATAGACTCTATTTGTGGAGGATCTGGCGGCGTAAGATGCTTATCTTGTTTGACACCCTCTCAGCGACTTACATCTCTATAATCTTGTAGTGACTAACAGCATCTTGTATCTGAAAACAGCTTTCGTCCGGGCCATTATGGCTGCTTTGATTGTTATCGTCTTTGTAGCGTTTGGTAAGGTTGCGCTTTCCACCGATCTCGTGAACTAGGCTCATTCGACCCATCGCAGCTGCTGGTGTTGGTACGCATTCGTGATTTCGCTGTCCGTTTCAATGCTTACCGTTCGTTTGCTTCGTTCAGTATACTTAGTCGAGCTGTGAGTGACCCGATCAGGGTGAAAGTGGTTCGCTTCTGACGCACTTTTCTTGAAGGGAGAAACTCCAGTCCCTCCTCATTCCACCTTCCTTCGCGGTGAGCGCGGTTTCCCCAAAGCCATCGTGCGTATACTCATTGTGTCTCTAGTGGGTTATACTGTTCCCGGGATGTCTTGTCCCTCTGCTCATTGACATGAGCATCGCCGCTATGATGTGCTTCCTATTGTGGTCGCGCCCAACATCTGACGTCCCGAGGTTTGTTCCCCTAGTTAAAATACCTTTGCCTCCGCTGATTGTTCGCTTCTCCAGCCGTATGGACGCTGTTATAATAGTAATTGTTCGATATGTTGTCAGTACTGGGCTTCTCACGAGGTATGCGTATGATTGGGTCTCTTTCACACCTCCGCATCTAATCCAGTTGGCAGCATGATGAAGTTGGCGTACCTCCTCCTCGTAAGTTATGGAACATCATCTGAGAAGAATCCAGAATTTCTGATGCTCTCAAAATCCTTGCAGTTCTCCGCACGGCCTGATACCCTTCTATTCCTGGGGGTGGAATTTTCGGGAACGCGATGTGGGTTGCACTTATATTCCTCAGTTATGATATGCTGATTCTTCTGCGAACCATAGTATACGTCAACTCTTATCTTGCCTTGTACGTACCCGAAGTGTGTTGGTCACATGCGACGACCATCCCTCACCCTACATCTGCAGACTCAATGCTCGAGACTATCTCCGCAACTCCCTTGAACCCAACGCATCGCTCCAGACGCCCAGCGACATGCAGTTGCAGTTCCACCATCAAAGCTCGCGGTACTCGACCTTGGAGGTACGCGAAAGATCGCAGGACGTACCATAGCATCTCAATTCTCGACGCTCATGTGCGACCCATGTATGCCTCTTCGCTTAGCAATATGTTTTTCGCCTGGGAAGAACCTGCCGAATGTCGTCACGCTGTCCGCGCCCCGTGGACGTGGGTGTTAGGATTTGCAGTGGTGTTTGCCTCTAATGTGTGAACAGCAACAACATGCCTGTGTTGTCACCATCTGCCTCGAAGCTTCTACCATGCGCTTCTCCCGCTTCGCGAGTTCTCGCACATGCTTCAACCAGGCCTGCCATCGTCACTCACTCGTTGCAGGTTGATCAACGCCCCAACATAAAGCTGTCGCCCAACCGCATCTTCTCGAGAGGGTGGCCTCGTCACAGAGTATGTTGATGCAGCCCGGCTTTTGGAAGGTATTTGGTGGTGTCGTTGTCGTTGGGCTCCAGGTCACAGGCGCCCACGGTCAGACATGGTGAGCCCCTCCCGAGTCTCTCCATATCAGGATACCCATCGGTCTCTTCATTTGCGTCTTTTAGGTGTGGCAAACATTACATGTCGACTTCGCCGATAGTCCCGCCAGGTGGCCAATTCCAGATTCCCCCCGCAACTAGCACCCCATTTCTTGCCCTTCGTTGCGCCCCTGCTATCCGGCCATACCTACCTGCCGATGCTGATTCTCCGGATGGTGTTTTCTCCACTAACGCAATCATCATCGATACGCCCGTCCGTTTCGTTCAGCTACCTGGCTCAACTCCCATTCAGATACATTCTGCGTATCCTGATCTTGAAGTGACCGTCTCTATCAACGGAAAGACCATTGCTTCGGGCAACGTCCCTTTGAATGCCACTAAACATGCATTACCCTTTTCTCTCAAACCCCTCACACCCCAGAACACCCCTTTCAACTTGTCATGTTCGGCAAGGCTACCTTCATCCCCACCCCAGACTTTCCTTGCATCTGGCGCCTTGTCTTTCCTACCCAATCCTCCCTCGGGTATCGCATCCGTTACGAAAATGGATCTTCGTACTGGAGCGCTGTTAGCTCGTCCCGCTGATGGTAAGGGTGGCGACTTTTCCCCCGTCTTCCCCATCGGTTTTTACACCCAATTCGACAATTACTTGGCGAAGAACCTCAGCGTGCTCAATGAATTGAAGGCACAAGGGTACGTAATCTTCTTCATGAATTCATTTATCGAAAAACCTCACATGCCCCACCCTCTTATAGGTTTACAATTGTAAAGTCATCTGCGCTCTGGATCCTTGCCGTAATCGGTAAACCTATGTTTTTAGGTTCACCCGATCCCCAACTTTAATGACCCTGTGGCTCTGAATGCTGTGTTGGACCGGATGCAAGAAGTTGGACTGTACCTGATGTACGACATGCGCAAGTGAGTAACCGAATAACTTGCTCAACACGTTGGCTTCTAACCAGTCTATGATAGTACGTACATGAATTCAACATCGGTTGCAGCCCAAGTCAACAACATCAAGTCTCGTCCGAATCTGTTGCTGTGGTATACGGCAGATGAACCAGATGGGACATCAGATCCTTTAGACGCCACAGCTAATGCGTACAACTTGATCACATCTCTGGATGGTGGTCCTTCCTCCGCCGTTGCAATCGGTGGTGCGGGTTATCACCCCGTTTCCCTGGTTCTCAATTGCGAGAATTTTGATTTCACCGCGTATACATCTGGGTCAGATATCGTTATGCAAGTAAGCTACCTATATTTGCTTCAGCGTTCCTCGGAATCGATCTAAACTCTGTGCGTCAGGACACCTATATGATCGGAAACAATGTCACATTCTCCTCCCAGTGGCATACACCCTGCACGGTTGACTATGGAGATTGCGGGTGAGTCTCAAAAAACGACATGCATCTTCTCCTGTTTTGATCTGATTTTTTTTCTCGTAGATGTGACAATTGTGTCGGCGAATTCGAAGATATCTCCCGTCGGATGGATGAATTTGCTGAACGCCTTTTCATTAATGGATGGGATCGTACCAAGGCCGTTTGGACCGTGCCTCAGGCATTCGGGCTTGAGACCTATTGGAAGCGTCTTCCTACGGGAAAAGAATTCATCGTCCAATCCTTACTCGGGGTGAATCACGGCGGACTTGGCATCGTGCCTTGGGACGACCCGACACCCGCTGACATCAAGGCTTCCGCTTCAGCGCTCGCATTGGCCCTACCCAAGATGACACCCTTCATCTTCAACCCAGAAGCCACTATCCGACGTCTCGTCGTAAACCGCGTTGACATAGGGCTTTGGACCGTGGGGAAGGATACCCTCGTCGTTGGAACTAACATGAATTACGCCGAGGTTTCTGTGGGATTGTCGAACCTGCCTAACGGCCTTGGGACGGGTGTCAAAATTACCCAAGTTTTTAATAGCGATGCTAGGACAAATACCAACAACAGCGGCTTCACTTTCGAAGAAGTTGGTAGCGGCGCTTGGGTTTTGTCCAAGAGGTAAGCCAACCATTGGCGGCGCTGCTTCCAAACCCCCTACATACACCATTTTGTACCCAAGTATTTTGGCGCTGTTGAGATGCTCGATCCTTCCGATGAATATAACCAAAATCTCACTGTCATCCTGTTATAGTGAATCGTCAAGTCAAGAGCAAACACCGTCTAATTCCACAAGCCACGAATCCAGGCTTCTCTCCCCTACTCAATCCGAACTTGCTTTACTCCTTGTGGTCATCGACATGCTTCTGATAGCCTCGTTGTTGTAAAGCGGCGTCACACCCCTCTTAGAATCCTTCCTTCTTATGCTCGTGTCCCGGTACCGGCGTCGGACAAAGCCTCGAACTTGACACCCAATAAATACAATAGTAATATGTATGCAACTTGTATAACCAGTCATGTCGTTTGAATGTCGTGAGGTCATCAAAAATCGTCGTGACTTGGACCGAAGGCTTCCTATTTCCCAAGGTTCTTGCGGATGATATTCTGCAGAGAAACACCATCGTCCTGACAGGGAGATAAGTCATGCGTTGCACGACGTACACGATAACAGAAGATGTAATTACCTGATCAAGCGACCATGTGAAGCACCCCGCCATGCCATTTTGCTTCGCGAACAGAGCCTTGTCAGCCAAACTCCACGTATCGTCGTACGTAACGACGGTGCGACGAGACACATTGAACAAAAACTCCAAGGTTCAATTTAGTTAGTTGAAAGGAATTCGACGAAAGGACAGAAGTATTTTACTGGAGTATCACTGCAGTTGTCCCATGCTAAAGAAAAGCCTTCAGGACAATGAGGTAGCGAGAGGGCAATGCCACGCACCCATAGTGTATCCAGCACCTTGTCCATAAGTGCCGTCGGACTTCTTGACCAAGGCACCGGAAGCTAAAATCGAATTGAACGGGATTTGCTGGCCAAACCAGCCACTCAAATCTCCATTTGCCTCCGCGACAACCTTGGTCTCTTGAGGTCTAGCATGAGCACCGTTCAAAAAGTGACGTTTTGGAGAATCTGCTGGCTCGTCATTCTGATGGAGGAGAAGCATATCTTCAGAAGGTAAAAGGCTTCCTGTGAGGTTGGTCCTCGTGCTCTGTGACACGTAGCCGTACTTTCAATTGGGGGAAGAGTAAGACCATGCTCCGAACGATGAAATGTGCGACTTACCAGAGGAAGACCAAGTAGGAGTTTACTCGCTGGGAAGCCTGCATTCTTCCACTGCGATAACGCCGCCTGGGCACTGGCTTGTGGTTGAGTTGAGGTGCCACACAGGTTGCCTGCGATGATCTGTTTAACAATGAATGCCTCAAGACAGGTCATTATAGCTGCCCACCTAACGGTGCATTTGGTCCAGGGTTTGATGAAGCACCCCAAACGTCATAATTCCTACGAAGGCGGGGAGTTAGTGGGATCTATATAATTCATTTGAGAGACGCACATGATGTTGACGTAGGTGAGCTGCGCGGCGTAGGAAGAAACACTACTGAGTGGTCTGCCATTGGAGCCGAGCCAAGGAAGGTGGGGAACAGCGGCTGAGATTATCTTGGAGCTACCTAGTGCTCCTCGTAGGGTCTGGAAGAAGCTGAGGAGGTTGGCAGCGTCAGCACTTGAGTGGGGATTACCAGCCCCGGTCGAGTTGGGGTATTCCTATTCAATGCTTAGAAGCTGCATTGGTTTCGAAGGAACAAGGATACGATACCCAATCAATATCAACACCTTATTGCGATACTCGAGTGAGATCTGTGAGCATATCTGAGAGAGAACGGAACTAACCGTCAAGGCCGAAGGAGTTCACGGCACTGACAAGTGCATTCTTGAACGTGGTACGGTTCGCAGAACTGTTCACAGCTTGAGAAAACCAAGTACTACCGCCCCAACCACCTATGTGATGTGACTGAGAAAGCGGTCATGACGGAGGGGTCAGTAGCTTTACCAACTGAGAGCACAATCTTAGTTCCCTTTCCACTATTGCGTGCGCTCGAGACCAACCGCCTAAGAATATCTTGAGCCCCAGAGTCCCACGTCAATGAAGAAGCAGAGTTCGGCATCGCAAAAGCTAACGGGGCGAGTTGACGGCGCATCAGAAATGTATCATCAACGAACAGATAGATGATCAGACGGAACGACGACGGACCGAAAAATAATATGTCGAATTTAGAGTAATCTATACCCTCAGGTGGGTGGGCTCCAGCAGACCAATCAGGATAATATGCAGCGGCGATGGGAGTTGCCATAGTGCCCACTTGTGGGTCCTCTGTCTGGGAAAGCTCTGGGAGCGAAGTGAATTGAGCACCAGCCTTTCGGGAGAGCGTGGATGGTAAGACGTCCTCCAGGCTGAAATGGCGGGGCACGCTCGTGAGATCAATGGTCAGGAACTCATTGAGAGTTGGATGGTCCTTGAACTCGTCTGAGGCGATCAAGTCCCTCAAGTAGTTTTCAAGGCCGACTTTGCGTTCGGCAATGAGAGCATCGTCCGCCCATGCAGATGGAACGAACGCAGTAACCAGGAAGCGCTTAGGAGGGAGTTGAAAAGGGTCCTGAAGCGACTCGTGAAGGGTGATAAACTATGGACCTGAAGTGAGAGGGCGTCGCGTCACTAGTGAGATTGCTGGGTGCACCTCTGAGTAACGTTTGTCAACGACATGACGTTTCCCTCCAAGATTGACTTGGACAGAGTATAAGATGTGGGGTCGAGGAGAAGACGCAGTCGTGTGGCTGATAATTGTAACAGAGGGGGGCATATTGGAGTTGGCTGAAAAACCAATCCAAGGAGGCGACTTTTATCTAAGCTCCAAGTTGTGACCAGCATGACGCTCCAAGACGTATCCAAAGTGGTTTTGCACGCGCATGTACCATACGTCAATGAAATTCTGCCAGATACTGGCATGCGCCGCATATCCTTGAGAATATTGATCCTTTTTGAGAATACCGAGTTCCATCTGCTCTGAGGGTCAAAGCGTCATCGGTCATTCTGAGAAAAGCAAATGAACGTTCACAGTATAGCTTCTGATAGATGGAAGCATCGTTGAGAGAGTCATGCGAACTGATAGCAGAGATTGCAACCCAGTTGTCATGATGAAGTTCGGAAAACACTCCGCAGAGCATCCCCTCGTGCGTCCCATTCCAGCCGATTTAGACGTGAGGGCATGGGAAGTCTGGAAGAACCTCTGTGAAACTGTTCTAATTAAAGGAACGATAAGACACTTACTCAGCTATTACTCTTGCTTGATCTTCATTGAGGGTGGAGTTAGTCCGGTCTGGGGAAGGAGGAGTTCGTACTCAAAGCTTGGTACTTCCCAAGAGGGATTAGGTTAAAAGTAAATCCAAAAAAGCAAGGCAGAAGCCCTCAGAGTGCATTACTGGTCGTGAGATCGTTAACTAAACGTGGGGGGTCGTGAAAAGAATAAGAAGAGAGATAAAAAGACCAAGGTATCAGGAGAAACCGTTCGCAAACATCCACTCAAAGCACGGCCAATAATGCAAGTGGAAAAACAGCCAGGTAGGCCAAGCTGACGAGACGAACTTCGCTGCCTCCATTCGAGACTGTCGGCTCTGGAGCAGCGCTGGTAGGTGTCAATTCTCCATTGGCACCTGAGACGTTCCCGAGGATGGTACTCGACATCCCGCAGATTTGGCGTATGCCTTCAAGGATACCCGGGAGATCCGGTGTATCAAGAACATCGGTTTGGTTAGTTCGGATGAAACTAATCAGATATCAGTAGATTTGCAGTGCATATATGCCGCGAAACCATACCAGTCAGCGCATTGGGGGAATGAGGCTTGGAAGGTGTCCTAAATATTAAGGAAAACAGTTGCTCAGTTACCCTGTTTTCAATACCCTTCGAGTTATCGCGACTTACCGTGCATGCACATTTGATCACGTCAATGAATGCTCCGGGGTTGAAGATGATCTATGAATGCCCGAAAGCCCTTGGTTAGAGGAGAAGTCAGTCTTTCATAGCACACATACATTAGTAAAATTCGCGAGTACTGGTGCCGCCTGAGCACAGGAATTGATACTCGGATAATCCTGATGTGATCCAGTATTCAGCGCGCACGTAGCAATGCATTTTGTATGCGCCCATACCTGTGCACATATGGGACATGAAGGTGGTTCATCCGGGAAAAAAGGGTCTGTGCGACGGTGCAGACCTGGACGAGGAGCCGCAAGAACAAGCGAGTGAAACAGGGCAAGTAGTATGGCAATGAGCGTCAAGGGAGAATTCATGATGTCGTGAGTTTCACGGATGTTGAGGGCGATGAGCAAGAAGGGATATCGCTGTGGTGGTGGTGGGGAGGAGGAGACCTGGCCAAGGCTTGGGCGCTAAAGATCATGATCAATTTCCATTTGGTTTTAGGGTCCTTCCTTTCGGAGACTTTCCCCCTATTTCTGTCGTGACTTAGCCCTCGACGATCAATGGTGCGGTATCTTCGGAGTCCAAGGAAGACATTGACAAGATGATTGAATATCACTGAAGATCTCTCCACAAACACTATACTGAAAACATGTATCAGCTACATCCGAGCGTAGCACACACACACACAGAAATCACGAATTGTACACGACGGTCGACCGAACAATTGATGAGGTCCTTGTCTTTTCGTGAACAAGGTTCGGGATGTCGGAGTTAGTTGGTCGCCTTGATTCCTTAGCGCCTTATACCGACTTTCTCGACGCTAATAGTTTGGATCCTCATTTAGAGAAGGGCTTGGGGTTTCCAGGCGGAAGTTCCTTCGTCTTCGGGCAAAGCGGAAGTTACCACCTAGGACGCACACAGTCACCCTGAGGCGTGGGGGTCGCAATGCTCCCATTCAACTCAGCTCGGGGGCTGAAGTTCGTGCGAAGCGGAGCAATCAAGTAGGAGCGCGGAATGAGCCAACTATACGTACTCTGTATACCGCCCCGGCTGCTGAAACCAGGGTGTGGAGGTGACGCATGGTGAGTAAGCTCTACCATGCGAGCTTTCCTTATACATAATTTACATCGCCCGAAATGCTATAGCGGTGTGCTGATTATCGCCCCTTGAAGGGTCAAGAGCCTCCCGGCGGAGAAGAATCATTAATGTGGCCTCTTATGGGAGGTTTGAGTGGGCATACTCCCATGCTATCAAGTCGGCTTTTGAGCATCCGCCCAATTTTCACCCGGAAGACAACATGCGAGGCATTTCTGAAGTAGGCGGTACGATGTGGCTAGTGTTCATCTCTCTGATGTTCATTAAACACGAAGATAGATTTATCCCTTGTTGAGTCGATCCTAATTGGAGGTGGGTATGAGCATCAACATTGATGGTCAAAGCTGATCGATTTAGACCAATAATAGACATCCGGTGGCAATGGACATAGGGTATATACTCCGATGGCGTTCGTTTGCTTGGACAACAATCATACATACACAACTATCTAGAAGGCACTGTCCGTTTCAGAAGAAGTATCGCTGTCAGAGGAAATGAGCAAGAGTCTGCTTTGAGACGGTATATTCCGGGTATGCGGTGGGTGTCGTTGGTAAGGAGTCGCTGAATGACGACGGGAATGGGGGTGATGGGAATGTTCGTGATGCCTCTCCAACGAGCGCACTGAGAGGGCTTGTTTCTTTGTTGATGATAATTTCTTCATTGAGGGAGGAGGGGTGTTGGCAAAGACGAAGATCTTGAACAGTGGATCGCACGGTATGTGTCGACTGAGGGGAGGTGTAGGCGCGAGGACCTTGACGGTTCTTTGCTGCAACGAGTGCAGCGGTGACATGAAATTGGGGTAGGCGAAAAGTTTGTCGAAAAGTCGAGATAGAGCGTCCCAATGGAAACGATTGACGTCCCCGAAACGATCTCCTGGTGTAAATTTGCGTATCGAAGAGAGCGACAGGAGCCTAACTTTCCCATCGACGACCATGATATTGCTTTCTTGCACCGAATAGATCAACCCGCGACTTTGAACCTTGGTTATCGCATCATAGACGATGGAGCGATCGTGGTACTCAACCATCCTCCCGGTGACGGATTCCGTCATGATCCCCACTATACAGCCATCGCGAGTAACATGTCCGAGCACGTCAAAGGTAAGATCAAGGCCCCGGAGCGCGCGTTGACCTGCAGAGATAATACGGCAGTTAGCCAGTGCATCACTGTTAAGCAATCAAGGTCTCTTAACCCTCTGTTTCGCGCTCTACAGTTTTCATCCATTTGTCGTTCCATCCAATCAAAACATCTATTTATTTTACACGGAGAGTTCAGAAAAGAGAACAAGGACTCGAGTTGAATTGATGGAATATTGTACTCACCAACATTTATTCCCTTCCATATCCCCTGCCTGTATTCGGCGGAGAGAAATTTCGTGGTGACAATTTCTGACTCGTCAACGAGGGGAGCCCATGTGCGCCCCGCGGATATCATGCGGTGCATGGGCTTTGACTTGTATATGATGCTCTGGGAACCATCGTCGCGGTTGACCAAGTACGCCCAGTTCGAACGGTTGAAATCAAGGATTGGAAGCAGCAAAGATATCTTCTCGAGGCCGTAGTTGAATTCAGATGTGAGCCGCTCCATGTCAGTTACGCTGAGGAACGTCGGGTCTTCGTCAGTTGCCAGAACTGGGGCGGCTTGGATGACGAGCATACGGCCATCTCTCCACAGGGCGTAGAGGCAACAGTCTGCGTCGTTTTCCCCTCCGACGTAAGCTGTTACATGAGGGGCTATCGCGTCGCCTGGCATAGGATTGGCAGTAGTTGTGGGTCCAAGGATGCTATCAGCGTGGAGCCCAGTGTGATTAAGTCCTGAACAAACTAGTAAATTAGGCGCCTGCGCCACGGTTCACCTAAATAATGCTAGGGCACCCACCATCATCAGCTCAACCTCTACTTGGATCAACGAACTGAAATGGATACCAACAAAAGTGATGGTATGGCACAGGACTAAATTCTCGCACTGCAAGTCTACCGCTCAACCGCAACGGTATCACTTAGGTGTTCCGACTTCCTACCAACTTCCGGCTCGAGGAGTCGTCACTCGTCTTAGGAACTATCGAATGGGGCGTAGAGTACGAGCGATCCGATACATCTGCATCGTATCCGCACTCTGAAATTGAACGCCCAGCGCTGACGGAGTATTTTCGTTTTTTCAGATGTAACGCTTGCTGAGGCTTCCCCGTTTCTAGAGTACCTCTATCTCAGGTTTCATCGATATGGATATTTTGGACCGTTCAGAGTTGGTATAAGACTAACTTTCTGTGTCTTCAGGATGATGTACCGACGATATGTGTGTTCTCCAGAAATGCCTCTGCCCAGCATGTGGCGGCTCTTTCTTCTTCAAGGCCGTACCTTGTAAACCTCAATTTGCGCACGCAAAATGTCCCAACGAAGTTATACAAGATGGGCAACCTCGACAACGACTATGCTCTAACTGTGGCGGCCCCCGATAAATCTCGTGAGCGTCGTATAATTCTACGGCAACTTGGCGACATGACTGACCATTCCTTCTTACCTTGGTAGTCCGCTCATCTTCAACCTTCGGGCTGCCCACCCGGCTAGTGTCTGGACCTCGAGATGACTGACTCCTCACTCTCCGGGACAGCGTACCTTATGGATGGCGTAACAAACAAACAACTCTCACCACCCGTCATGACGGCGCACATATGTGCTTGATTGTTGATCGTGACAGCTGCCCAACTCCACAAGACCAGGGAAGCTTCGATGAGTCGGCTCCAACTACCTTAACCTCCCCGCCTATTCGTAACATACAACACATCACGCCAACTAATTCATGGATACCCGGCATCTCTCATCGAACAAACACTCCTATAGATCTACATCGAAGCCCTTGCTCTAATCACATTACTCGGACTCGTTCCACAACTTTAATTACTTATACCCCCATCTATCCTTTATCCTACTAGTCATTAGTTTAGTTCCCGTATATTCCGCGTCGTCGGTAAATAACAACTCCAACTCCTAATCCAGACGCTCCTGAGCGTAAGGGGGTATAGATCGTAGGGTCAGGGGACATCCTCCTCGCTTGTCGTAGTGTCACTGTCGTAAGGTAGAAGGAGGCTGTGATGCACGCCGCCAACCTTTAATGTTCGTGAGTTCATAGCGGACAAGCTTGAAGCTTGAGTCCACGGTAATGTCACCGTCACGTCATCCGTGTGAGGGGCATAGACGGGAAGTGCATGGGAGGCAAGTCGGAGCCGTCTGGTTTCTTTGCTTTTGCGCACCGTTGGTATGTTATGGCTTGTACGGCTTCCTTTGCGCCTGTCGTCCGGGTACAGCATCTTGTTGGTCCCAATGAACCATAATCGTACGAAAGAAAGTCGGGGCATCTCTGGGGGAATAGGGCTAGGTATATACTGGAGATTTTGCGGCCATGTTCGAGGTGGTGTCATGAAATTACCTTCCCGAATGAGGTCGAACATGATCTTCAAAGCTTTCCAATGAAAGAACTTGAAGTCCTCAGCATGGCGTTCCCTCTGCTCAGGGGAATAGTATCGCGTCGTGCTAATGTTCAGAAGCCGCACTTTACCACCGGATATCATGATATTCGAGCAGTGAATCGAGCGGTAAAGGAGGCCACGACTCTCCACACGTGAGATGGCGTCGAAGACCTTGGCACGATCGCAATGCTCTACCATTCTCCCTTTGGCTGGTTCGGTCATTAAACCAATTACCCGACCATCTCGGACAATATGGGCTAGGACTTCAAATGTGAGGTCGAGCCCTTGCAGCTGACGGTAAGCCTAGCACAGAGCTACAGCCCAACCAAGCATTGAGGCAAAGAACATGGACTCGCCTTCATCGTTTGTTCGACCTCGTTCATCCGCTTGTCATCCCAGCCCATCATGAGGAGATCTAACAGCAGTGAGAAAAAAAGATGGGGCATCAGATGGCGAAGTTGATGCATACCAACTTCGCGCCCGTTCCAAAGGCCTTGTCGATCCTCAGCTAAACCATCATTTGAATATACCATAGGCCACTATTCCAATGACCCGACGACGTACCACTGATCCATTTAGTGGTGACAATGTCTTTCACATCGACAAGAGGGGCCCATGTTGGGTAGGTTACCCTAGGCACGGGTCGTTCTTTCTGTATGAGTCGACAGCTCCCATCGGGCCGTGGAAGGAGGTAAGCCCAGTTTGTCCTCCCGAACTCAACTGTCTTCACTACTGTTTGCTGTGTAACAGGGTCCCAGTGAGCTTCAGAGGCGTTAAAACATGTAGAAACGAGTCAGAAGACTCACGATTTTTTCTAGGGTAAAATTGTACTCCTTGTCCCACTCCTCCCAGTCCTTGGTCTGGTCGTACATCCTATCGTTGCTGATCGTCGAAGGGGGAGCTTCGATGACGAGGATCTCCCCATCTTTATAGAGGACGTAGGTACGCATTCCGACTTCATTTCGGCCACCTAGCAGCGCAATAATTGACCGGGGGATCGAGTTCGACTGTAAGCCCATTGGTCACTCAGCGAGTTGTAGGTCCTTGTGGGTCCCTTTAAACTCGCCAGGTTCTCACTGTCAGTGGCAGGATGAAAGAGCAACACGTGTTCGCCCCGCGCATTCTCTGCTTTTTAACCCAAGCGCTGGGCTTCACGCTTTCAGCTTCAGTCCATGTCACCAAGAAAGGTACAACGGTGCCATTTGTTACAATTTGGTCACCCCTCGAGCTGGAAGCTTCTGGCTTTATGGTCCCTTCGTTGTTGCAGTTGCTGCGGCAGCTCTGCAACAATTTCATGCATCCGATATGTGCGATCTTCAGCTGTCAACAACTTCAACCGACATCTCCTCCTGAAGCCCGCCAAGGATGTTGTATGAACCCTCACCGCGTTGGCGTCAGCGCTCCCAGGCGTCCGGACTATGGACGACTTTCCTAACGCTACGACTCTAATTCCGAGGTCGCCCCCTCAGTAATAAGCGACCAACGCGCTACACCAAAGAGATACCCCATTTGTACCACTGTGTACATCCACAAGTCTGTTTTTCTAGTTTCAAACTTGGCCGCAACCTGACACTGGCGAAATTCAAGTTAGGGTATACCATGGCACTGTTTCGAAGCGGTATGTCCACCTTGCTCCCTTTTTGAGGCTACGCGACCACTTCACCGTCGTCCAAGCTCGCTGTTCAAGCCTCGCTCCAAATTGATGCGTAAAATATAAAACTATGGGTACTTTTGCCGATGGATACATACTACTCAGTCAACTCGCGATGTGTCTCGTTCGAAGAGCCCAGTGCCTTGGATGCAATACCCCCTACTACCAGAAGATCAACGTCTGCAGCCCAGCCTACGCTCATCAAGCATGCCCCTCGCAAACCATTCAACCCGGTCCGCCACAACAAGGCTACTGCCCTACCTGCCAATCGAGACGATAAAGTCCTCTGCCCTTCGGTCTTGCACACCTCTAGCAAAGCTCGAAATCTCCATGGACTAGTTCCACCCGTGCGTACGCCTTGGACTTCCCGAGCTTGGTGTCGATGGTGTCTTCCGACAAGCAATTATCGAATATCCCTGATCATCTTGCTGAACGTCTACGCGCGGTGACATGGCTATCGACTCGGCAAGCGTATCTGACTTTGGCCTTACCTTTTTGGCCTTACCTTTGGAACTCGAATCCCCCGGTTGTATGCATTACTCAAGGCCTATACAGTGTCTGCTATGGACTGCTCATCGTCTCGGGATCCTATCCTTTGCCAATTACTCCTGAGGCCTGAACATATCCCCTATCCTACGATCCCCCTAATGGCGCCGTTCAACGGCTACTTGCGCGTTGCGCCCTTCGTATATGGATCTGAATAATTTATACCTTCGCTATACCTCGTAAATATCTTCTCCATGGCTACTGTACTGTAAATCCGCCGATGAGGTCATCGATTACTATAATCCCTTTTAGACAAACTACATAGCCCAAGTCATTTCGCTCCTAATAGAGTCGTTTCGCTAAGAGGTATTGGCCTTTTTCCCGCGCAAGGTGGAGCAAATCTCGCACAACTTTTGAGCAGTGGAGCAGCTTGGAGTCAGCATGTCTCTATCCTTCCCTCAACATATTGGTCAGTTTCCAGCCTCTCTTGCCATGGAATCCTCCCACTCAACTTGCTCCGTCAGCGTCGTCCCTCTAACCAACTCTGATATCATGTCGAATGCAATTGATCATACCTTCCCAACCTCGCTTTCGAAGTTTTAAGAGGGAAGACTAAATGGGTAAAATATCTCCACTTCTGATTGTGCAAGTTTCGTGCAAGGCTTGGCGGTTCCTGTGTCAACAAAATCCTTAAAAACCTCTTAGCGAAACGACTCTAATATTACATCCTTTGCTTCTCCGCAATCTTTTCACTTCGCCTGGATGGCCGCCGGATCGAGAACAAGCCACGGCCGGACATAAGTATAAACGTCACTGGTACGCTAACGTACTCAGGATGGCTTCGATATCAACTCATAAGCCAATCCTTCGCGTCAGGATAAACGATTTACACAGCAGCCGATTTAGCATGATAGACAAAACAGTTACAGAGAGTATCAGAAATAGGGAAAACGACGATCACCGCATAAGTGGAGTCAAGTGCATCAAACTACACCCGGCCTAAAGAACAAAAGAACAAAAGAACACGTACAGTCACCGTCTTCTACACATGGTAAAGCAGCCCTCATACCCAGGGACCTCGGCGGGACTAAGCGTATCCCGCCAGCGCCCTGCGAGGTTTCCATTGGCAGCTCCAATGAGATACCCCCTGTATAACCATCGACCCCGATCTCCATCAACCTAGATAACGGCGACCTTAGATGGCTTGTTTTGTAACAAAGACAAAAGTAACTCACGTATTCTTTACATAGACTTATGAATCCATCACAAGGTCGAACGCGGCCAACGAGATTGAATTGCCCCCAAGCGGAATGACCCTACAAGGTCGGAAATGAGCTCGGTATCACCGAAGGACAAGCCGGTGAGGTGTAGACTTACTTCACCGGTGATGATTACATCCAATACGCACGGCTTACTGCTCCCGCTAGTGAGAGAAGAGGTGGAAATGGCCCGCCGATACAAAAAGGAAGCAGGATTATGGGGTTGCTTGACTTCTATTCTGTCCGAATGTTCGCTGATGTGGGTGCCGAAGGGAAAGTACGAGCGAAGTGGGTCGCCTGCGGGCAAAGGATCGATGTTTTCAAGGCCCAAATCGATCCCAGAATCGGATTCACTACTATCCAAAAGATGATACTCGCGAAGTTTCCATGTTTGGCGGTGTCTAACGACCATGCTCTTCTGAAGGACCGGCGGCGGAGCGCCAGACAGTAGGGCTGAATATGCCGTGAACTCAGTATACTGAAGGCTTAGCGATAAGCGATGGAAATAGGAAAGCAGGAGACTGATCCATACCGTGAATATACCTTCCCATATACCCTCAATACTACCAGGTTTATAGGAGCTAGTCAGATATTTGTCGTAATCCGCATTGCCCAGGCTGAGGCATCGTCCCCATTCACATTCCCATTCAAGGCTCCTTGAAGCGCCATTGATGCAGGAAGAAGACGATGGTAACGCTGAATAAGCGATCGTAGAGGGGGATGATAAGACTTTGTTGACCAAAGTGAGAAAGGCAAGGATAGCAGGGGCAGCCAGGGGGGCTGGAAGGAGAGGGAGGGCACCAAGATAATGCATAGGCGTCTCTGATTTCTCCTTGGATATGTGAGGGACGAACTCGACCCAAGAAGGGGAGGTAAGGTGGTACTGGTGGTTCAACGATAGGCCCGTCAGCAGGCGTTAGCTAGTGCAATGGGGGACGACTCGCTTGATGAGCTCCTAGAGCAAAAATCTTAAGAGTATTGACGACATTCCATGACTGATCGTTGTCCAAGTATTCCTCTAAGCCGCGCAGAATTCAGCAATCGGAATTTGACGGGAGTTAATGGAGCGCTGCTTACCGGGCTTTAACAAAAACCAGAATAGCCACATGGCCAACGATGTACTATCGTTGTTGGGCGGCCATCTATCGCGCTGTATGTACGATTTGGCGAAGGAGGCACCGTGTTCATCGAACCAAAACTCGCGCAGCCAATCGTCGACGCGTCCATACTCCCTCAGCTGTTTCTCGTTTTTGCCGTCATTCTCCAGCATCATCAAGTAGGCAGTCCATAGAAGAGATCGGAGTGATTCAGTCCCATCGGAGTTGTGTGCCTTTGAATCCACTGTAGAGTCTATCCTATTGCGCATACGCGTCAAATACCAAAAGCGACGCCGTAACTCCTCCGCCAATATGGTGGCAGTCGGCTGAGTCCCGCAACGAAGGCGCCTCAGAGGGGGAGAGATGTCAAATTTCACCGAGAATATCCGTGAATAGAGGAGGGGATTTCGTTTAATCGACAAACATGAGTTAAACCGTTTGTTGATGCAGAGTAATGGAATGATCGCTGAAGGCGGGCCTAAGAAGTCCTGTGTTGCAGCAACAAAGGTGATGTGTTCCAGGATTTCCTGGGGGATGGTGCTGAGCGAAGGACGAGCTCGCATCGAGGCTGAGACACAGATGATCGTGGTCGAAGGTCAACGCCAGGCGCTGCGTCCTGCAGAGCTCGAGTTACGGGAGCATTAGTGCCATCCCGGTTATCATGGAGCGGCCGATACAGGAGGTTTCCCTATTTGATCCAAGTCCAAAAGTTTGTCCGAATGGCACACGACATCATGGACATGGTCTGGTATGAACCGTTTAGAGACGATTATACAATATCGTAGCTGTTACGTCCGTGTATGTCTACGAATACATAGGGATGGCAAAGGAACATAATTTACGAGGTCGTGGCTTTTGAAAGGCTGAAGGCTGCTTCCCAACTAGCAGGTTCAAACCCCGAAGTTAATTGGCCTCGGGACCTTCCAACAAAATTTTGTGAAGAAATGACTATCAGACACGACGAGAGTATTAGGAAAGGTCGAGGGAGTGCGAGTATCACGAGTACTCACCGTAACCACGGAATATGCTAGGATAGATGACTTCAACCTGGGAAGGATGCGACGGAAATGAGCTGAATTTGAAGCAACTAGCGCAAAAGACCGTACTCACCGCTTCGCCAGCCAATACTACAAGGCCGTCTGATGGACGGATGCGGCCGAACAAATGAAAGCCTCCCCACGCCGTCTTATACGCTTCATCAGGCTGTGCCTTGTGGTGAGGAAAGATTCTGCAGGATAGGGACGCCATCACGGACCTTTGCTACTACAACGACGTCGGCTACGTCCTCCAACTCAGCACGATTGGTTCCGGGAAGATAGGACTGATAAAAACACTGATATGTGCCTTCTTCATCAAACATCTCGATACCATCCTGGAGAGAACATTCAAATCAGAAATCCAATCCAATGTACTAGAGAAGTAACTCACGTCTTGTTCAATGAACTTGCATCCTGCAGGTAACCATGCATTCCCAATTCCGTTCTTTGGATCATCGAATGGGAGACGCATTGACAAATCAGTGCAGTAGTATTCTTTGATGATCAGACTTAATGGGCGGCGTCCAAAAGTGGGGAAAGGTTGGGGCATGTCGAGAGTTGACAGCCAAGTCGTATACACATCGACACAAGGAACCTAAGAAGTTAATTGAACAAAACGTAAGAAACTGACGTGAAACAATGTCCGCACCATCATCGAGCCATCAAAGCGCCCAGTAAGGCATCCAAGACTGTAGGCTTGGTGGCCAGTGAGCCGCAGCCAGTCACTCTCATGTTGCCACCCGCTTCGCTGAGCAAAATCAAATTCGCTTGCAGAGAACTTCGTGTTACAGTGATCAATGAAATACTGCACGTCTTCACACGTTGGCCCAGTTTGGTTCGCTGCGTTGGCCTCAATGCGGGTTTTGGGGAGATGTGGAGGGATCGCATGGGGGATGACATCAGCACGGGCAAAGTAGCTGAGTATGGCAAAAGAAGAGATAGCGGGTGCGTAACAAAGATGGGTGACAGAACCAAAGATCGGGACGTTATGTGGCGGAGTTTGTGATGGGGGATATGGTCCATGTACGGTGGCAGAAGACGGAGAGGTAGACCGATCAACCGAATTGGTGAAAAGGGTTTCTGCAGAAGAAAAACAAGGATACTACAAAAAATCAAAATCAAGTCATTGCAAGATCAGTGCAGTAAACGTACTCGAAACGCCGCCTCGACCAAGGGGGCGAATTGGTTCATGAGACCTTCCCTTTCAATCAAAGATTCGCCATGAATGGATGCTAACATCAGAATATCATGATCATAAGCAGTCGGCAAAAGGCAACAAATGATCGGAGCACACCTTTTGAGCTCATCAACCACAAGGACGCTGCTGCCAGCGCATTTTGATGGTTTTCGAGAGGCCAACCATGGTTGAATTCGGCACCGTTGTACAAGCGATCACGGAGAAACTTCTGTAGAAACGCGTAGGTATTCGCCCAACGGAGTTGGCGAAGGTTGTGTCCCTCATCCTCAATGAGCATAATGTATGTCATCCACAAGGCGTCATCGAGCGCTTCATCTCCAAGAACGCCGTCGCGAAGACGCTTCAGGGTCATGAACCTGCGCTGCAGCTCATTTTCCACATTTTGGAGGATAATGCGCCGATTGTAGCCAAGACGACGAAAGGGGGGATCGAGATCAAATTGGAGGGAAAATATTCGCGTGTATAGATCAACCTGGGATTGCTGAAGAGAGTGGTGTATGGAGCGGCACGTCCGTCGTAGACGGGACAGCGTGGTTGGGGGACCAACAGGAGGAACAGTGAAGAGAAGGATGCGCCGGATAACTTCGGCAGGGATATCGGTTTGGAGATGAGGCATGGTGAAGTGAAATGGGCGAGAGCGGGCGCAAAGTATTCCAAGTACTTATATGAGAACAGAGGCGCGGGACTAGGGCCAAGAAAAGTACCAGCGGAATCGGGATGGACCCACGTGGACGGGCTTTGGGATATCCAGATATCGTAGGCATGTTGAAAGGGTCTAATAGGATCACTTGTAAGGAGGGATAAATATAAAAGTACATGTCACTTCCTTACCGAGCATCGCAATTTTGCCCTTATTACGATCCGTATCCCGATTAAGTATGTGTCAATATGGGTGATCATCGGACTGGGCGTGCACAATGGCTAGAGCAGGGCGACCATCAAAACGGAGCAGGCGACGGAGACCAATAACGAAAAAGGGACGAAAGACGGACAATGACTAAGCTTCAGAACATTCCTGCGGCGGAGACTACGAGACAGCGCGGCAATCGGCATACGACTGACCAGAAAATAACACAATAAGGACATTTGAAAGACGAGGACTTCTCAAGGTCGTCGGATATCGGTAAAGACGGCAACAGAAACCTAAGATGACGGCTATTCATGAGGGACGCACAGGAAGGGGGACTCGAGCTTCACGTACGGTTGACCGAAAGCAAGTTGGCTTGTGGGATATACATGGACGGAATCCAAGTATTCTGCAAAGAAGTTGATCGGAGCACGGTCATCAGGGACCAGCACGAAAGAGAAGACGCCACCTTACACAATGACATACTCGGCAATTGGGCACCAGGCGAGCGTCCTCGCGACGAATGGGAGCTTTCTACGCACAACTCTTTCATCATGGAGAGCTGTAAGGATTTGCCACTTCAAGAATACACGTAGTCGGGGTCATCCACAAGGAGGTACTTACAAGGCTGTTTCCGGAGTTTGAAAGCTTCGGTCGACACCGACGCTAACAATGCGACAAGTTCGCCGCCGAACAAGATATTTCGGTTGTGTGTGCCCTGTAACTTAAGCGGGTGTAAGCGCAGGTAAGCCTGGAAGGAGAAATTAGGCCCACTGCCATGGCAACATCTCACCCAACACGACCACTGGGCGACAAAACTCTACGCAATTGGGTGCTTTACCGTCCGTGATACAAAACTGGAGACCAATGTGATGCGTGAAGAGATCGCAGTGAGCACCGCCCTCGATTTGCATAACGGTCTGTGATACATCAGACAGATCTGCGAAGATGGGCTGTAGCAAAGACTGCGCTTGTCGTAAGTGGTTTGACGTTTTTGGGGATATTGGAGTCACTCACCGTCGTATCTGAGACCTTTCGGGGTTGGGTAGGATACACGCCCGCAAACCTGGGACCGTGCCTATGGTTGGTTTCTTCAAGGGTAAGCAGCATTAGTGGTGAACGAAATTGGCGCGTCTTTCTTGATCTGGAAAACCTTTTCGTGCCACATGGCTGAAGCTGTGGGGCCAGCCGATATTTACGTTGCCATCGTCGCGAAATGCGCGACTTTGCACTATGACGATCCCTAGGCATGATCCCGTCCTGAGCGCAAGAGTATTGCGGGAAGCTTTGATACGGTAATTCATAGATCTTTCTCGCAGTTAAAGTTCTAGCAGTGGTGGTTCATCATATATAAGGACCTCTACAGACATGGTAAGATGGTAAACAGTCGACGCTTGGCACATGAGCTTACCTTTGTATCGCTGGAAGCAAGATAACTAGGTAACGCTTCGATGCGAGAGCTGTGGTATACGGTGGTGGCAAGTTCACCTGAATCAACGTGTGATGTCCCTGCAGCACGTGATCGAGTTACACCTGCCCTAAAGTCGATGCCAAAAATTTTCTCATCGCGATATTTATCTCTATCTTCATCACCACCATCATCTATCGACCATGTCTGCCAACCTCGAGACGCTCAACCAACACCTCGCCACCCGGTCGTACGTTGAAGGGTGAGTGTCCTATCCTCCGATCAAGTTTAATGATGAGTATCGCTATGGTCCGTGTTTCCAAGAAGCGACTAGACACCGCTGCTTCAGCATGCCGAAATTCTTTTTACCTAGCTTCCTGACTTCATTATTCGACTGCCATTGATTGAGACGTTTATCTGACATTGGCTCTCTTAGGTACACCCCTTCTCAGGCTGATGTAGTCGTTTTCAAGGCTGTTGCCTCGGCTCCCGATGCTTCTGCTTACCCTCATGTCGCCCGGTGGTACACCCACATTGCTTCATACGAGAAGGAGTTCGAGTCGCTATCTGGCAGCAGCACTGCTGGTGAAGCTTTCATCGGAGGAGCTGCTGCTGCGCCTGCTGCAGAAGCCCCAGCTGCAGAGGATGAAGACATCGATCTCTTCGGCAGCGACGATGAGGAGGCCGATGCTGAGGCTGAGAGGATCAAAGCCGAACGTGTTGCTGCCTATAACGCAAAGAAGGCTACCAAAGCTAAGACTATTGCCAAAGTAAGGATATCATATCCCCGATTGGAGATGATGCTAATTTCCGCTTGTTCAGTCTGTTGTCACGATGGAAGTCAAGCCTTGGGATGATGAAACCGACATGGCGGCTCTGGAGGCAGCTGTACGCTCTATCGAGCAGGATGGCCTTGTTTGGGGTTCCAGCAAGCTCGTCGCCATCGGATATGGTATTAGGAAGCTTCAAATCACCGTCGTCGTTGGTAAGTCTACACGTTTCACGCACGTCTTCGCCGCGTTTTATTCACGGTCCGTGTAGAGGACGAGAAAGTATCCACCGACGAGTTGCAAGAGAAGATCCAAGAATTCGAAGACTATGTCCAGAGTACCGATGTCGCCGCCATGCAAAGTTTGTCGCATCCTCCGTGTTGTTGCCCTCTCTAATCAACCTTTTTCAGAACTCTGATTGTATCATTATGTAAGGACGTGTAGATGTATCAAGGTTGTATGTCATTAAGAAGTGTAAACTCAGAAATTTTACCAAGCGTTTGAATAACGTGTGATACCTCTAGGCCCATCGCAAGGTTTAGGCACAATTTTCTTTGATTGCAAGGCCGACTTATCCGTTACGATCAACTATCGTCGTCAAGCTCAGTTGCGAACCGCTGGAGTGCCCTCAACCCCCGGAAATGAACGTTGAACCTTGGTTGAACCGTCGATATTCAATTGTTGATCCACGGGGGCCTCTCGTTGCGTGGTGGCCAGGTGTGTCTGACGTTGCCAAACCGGAGATTGTACCGACCTACAATGAAGACATCTTCATGATAGATGATGATTTCATTTCATTTCATCAGGCGCTGGATATCGACGGCGAACTGGATCGTTATGATTATGCTCCCGATTGTTCCTCCCGTTCCCCGTTTGCTGGTCGCAGGCCTATGACACTTCACCTAAACTGCTGTACCAAACTGCAACGTGTCCATCCCGTTCTCGTTTTGTCTCGGCCATCCTCCTTTCTGAACCACACTCGCTATCCACGCTTTTGTTATTCCTTCGGAGATAAACGGTCCCTTGAGCAAGAGTGGAGCGGAGTCCAAGAGAGTCAGAAGTGAGAAGCCGGAGCTCATTATTGACTTCCGTCTGCTCAGGAACACGACCTCGTAATTCCAGGCCGGACAGGGCTCCGCGAAAACCTTACTTTGCAAACCTCCCAGACACCGTCGTTTTGATCAGATGCGATCGAACAGGACTTTTCCAAGGATTGTATCGTGTTTCGGCCATCATCACTTGTTAGGCAACCACTTATAAGGGCCCGATGTCGTAGAGGTCAAGGTAACTCACTACAAATGGCGTCCTATCTCGAGAACGTCCCTGACGATATCCTCCAGTACATTGCCCGCTTGACTGTATGGCCGTCACCCTTCGAATCCCTGACCAACCTCCTCCACCTACTGCTCACCTCTTCCACCATTCACCGTCGCTTGGCCATCCGTAACAGCCCACACCTCTATGCTCGCTTGTTCCAGTCAAAATTCGATATGGCCGCCCCTCGCCGAAGACTTGATCCGTCTGTGTTCACAGATAGTATCCTAGCGGGGGAACTAGTGTCTCGTTACCGTGTCTTTCGGCGAATGCGCAGACGCGATCTGGATAGCCCAGGCATTACCCAAGACATGTGGACCTTGTACTGGTTCATTTTGGAAAGCGACAAGCTGAACGCAGCTCAGCTGACGTCTGCCCGGCATACCGAATTTCTCCTTGATATGATATTCTCTCAGCTCCGCAAGGGTGACACAGAGAAATACTACGAGCATGAGGCACTCTCCCTGTCACTTTGGGCATACTGTCTGACCGTGTCATCCCGTGGGTTCAGTTCTTTGCATACGCCCCTCGCCGTCGGTTAACTAGTCTACAGGTGACATCAGGAATATTCCGCCTGATCGCATCCAAGATTTACTCGTATTGTTGCGGCCTATTGTCATGTCTCCTCGAAGGGTAAGTTCTTCTCCAGTACCCCAAGACATTCACACACTGAGCTGACATCTTCTTCTCAGGACATCGGCACAAACCACCCTGCAAATCCGTCCCAACCACCTGAAGTTAGATCTCTTCAGCATACATACTACACTGGCCTCCCTTGCCTCCAAAATTCAGACAATCAAATTCGCCTCTGCTCGCCGGAATGGCGACTAGCGTGTCCTTCAGCCCAGAGCGCGGCGATCATTCTGACGTTTGTCCTCAAGGAACTCGTCCCACTCCAAGCTCCTCCACATCTCCCTCCAAATCGAGTAACGGCAATCGCCCAGAACCGTGCAGGTCCGACAATGGAAGACTATCGAGCTCTGCTGACTTGCCGGACTCCCCTTTTGAACGACCTCGCCACAAGTTTTTCTCCTCCTCAAGATCCTAATACGAAACCAACGTCCCTTAATGTTACGCAAAGCATGCGCTGCGAAGGAGACTTCAGCCGCGTGTTGAACTTGCAAGAACGCTCTTCATCCATCCATACGACAACTCCCTATACTGTCGGGACCCTTTCTGGCCTATGGGAAGGGACGTTCTTGGTGTGTGAAGCTTCTCTTCTTACGAAACGAGCGCTCACTGTCTGTGTGGCATCCTTAGATTGCTCCCATCCCTTCAACTTTCCCCTCCTCATCCCCTCCCTTCGCCGAGGATTTCGTAGCCAGGCAGCCGCTGTATTGTCAACTCACCGAGTATCTGTGTTTCAGTCAAGAAACCTCTGTCCCTGCTCTCCGAACCTCGCCTCATGAACACTCGACAGAGGCACTGGATGTCCTTCCTGACCGCATTATGCCAGTCAAGGTTAGTGAAATACATGTCCTTCAGGGGGTGGCAATTACTTACCGCCTTCGTTGACAGGGTGAGTCGGAGTGCTCCTCAAATACGTACCATTACGAAAAGGTCGAAGAGGCGAAACGACCCTACTCGCCAACCGCGATATGTCCCAAAATAAACCATGCTGTAATCATAGGCGAGGTGCGTTGAGACATGACTAGTGACTATCCATACTAGATCCATGCTGAAAGATCTCTTGACTTCCCTTTTGGCTAGACGCCTACTACGCAAGAAGAGGCTTGGGGTGGTTACCGATTCTCTGGAACTGTGAGATTGTCCGATGGTTTCGTCACGCTCAAGAGATCCTCTGTCAGTCCCTTCACACATTCCGCAATACTCGTGACTGATAAAAGTAATCTTGTCCTTCCAGAAGGACATTCTTGACGATCCACCGTGGATATTTGAGGGATATCTGTATTACGGGTCAGCGTTCGTGGGGACGTGGCGAACGCATGGCAACCCTTGTTCTGTACAAGGAGTATTCAGCTTGCGCAGGCGTTCATCGGAAGACCAGGATGCAGTATGTGATTAGCTGGACTGTTCTCGCCCTGTAACTGACTAGTCCCAATTAGCCCACTGCACCCACTCCTGCTTATTAGCCGTCATTGTACCACATTCGCACAGGCCCGTCATTTCCAGGGGGACAACCCCGATGTTTTTCATACTATAAATCTATTCTAGTGTGCTGTATTTATAATTCATAATAGCTGCATTTGACATACGACCTGGATATCGCGCAATTGCATTCGTTGCGAAACGATCCAGAAGGTCTACACCTAAGCTTTTCGGATTCTAGTCGTATGTAATCGACGTAGGCATCCGACAAGGGTAGTATCTATCAAAGGCACGAGTTCGCCACGCTTCAGCTATCGTGGCCTTGAGTTGATCTACTTGAGGCCCTGATGAAGTAAATGGAGAAAGGTGGAAAGGAGATGTCCACTTCCTAAGCCGCTCTGTCTGAATAATGACTCAGGCGCTCTGAGGAGTATCAAGATCCAGTAGTAGGTCGATGGTGGCGTTGATCCAACATGTGGACTTACGAGGTGATCGCTTTTGGTGCTCTTCTCGCCGGGAACCGACCAGGAAATCTGCACCCAGTCCCAAGGGCACGCCCACCCAGTCATCTACGAGATGAAAGGAGGACCCCACACATACAACAAACCATACACAAAAGCCCATGCGCGCGACAACCCCTTTGTGTCGAAGTGAGTACATAGTGGGCCGAGTAGCCCAACATCTTGGAACTTTCGAAGGCGTGGCGCAGTTGCCTGACCCATGTTTCATTTTTACCAATAGCTTCGCGAGATTGTTTCAGCTCTCACGTTCTTGGAGATGAATTGTAGAGATCGATGGGCGTCGTCGCGATTGGAGAGTGCCGGTGGACAAATAAACGTGCCAACAAATGTTCGTACTACATAGACGGTAAGAAGTCATGGATACAAATTGGACGGTGCATGGATGTAAGCGGCGGGCGACGCGCCGGGGAAAAATCGGTCTAAACCCCATACCCACAATGGCAAGTCGGGGGAACCTAAATTGCGCTGCAGTCAAGCGTACTGTGCCTCGTGAGTAATAGAAAGGGAATATTTGCTGCAAAAGTTGAAAAGTGTTGCATTGACGTGACAACTAAATTGGTCAATGTAAAGGAGGACTGAGGTAGTTGTCGAACGCTAGGCGTTGTAATTTACTGCTCTGCGAGTTTCTGGAGCAACGCGTTCCCGCGGACGTCCGTCGCAAACTGGCTGGGGTCTCCGGGACTCCAAGTGGGCTTCTCGAAAGTGCTAGTATGACACCAAGGCTTGGTCTGGAGCTCGGTCTCAACCACATTCGCGAAAGCCTCCATCCATCCTTTTCCAGAGAACTTCGCAAGCGCCGTCTCCATCAGTTTGGGATGAATGAGATTGGCACGTCTAGATCATATGTATGTGAGTGATCGGAACTTGGGCAGTTAGCATAGGGGGAAAGCAGATAACGTACAATCCAACATTGTCTATGGAGGTAAGGGATCAATGATGCATTATTCGATAAATAGAAAACTATGCATACCTAGAATAGTGGCCAACTGTAGAACTTGGCCGATCACGGTGATATTTCCACTTTGTTCATATGTCGTAAATCATAGGTCGGGCGCCATCAACAGGAAGGAGGGCCTACCCTTTGACGAAAATATCTTGGTGTCGCACGATGGCATCACAAACGCTATCTGCCTGGTCTTCCACGCTTCCAAGGCTGAGAAGGAGATCTCGCGCCACAATCGCACCCTTGAACTCAAAGGACAGTTTAGTCGTGGTCAAGAAACGCTTCGCGGTACCAATATCATGGAGTATGCAGGTGAGATAGTAAGTCTCGGGGTCAAAGGTCCACGAGGGAAAGTGACTTTGCACGATCGCCATGCCTAGCCGTGAGACGATAAGGACTGCGTCCATGGCTCTAGTGCGGCCTTTGGAGAACACGGACCATAGATATAAACCCTCTTGGAATGGTTGATGGTGTTTTGGTCAAGCTCCTTCTGTAGGCAAATCCGTCATCAGTCACTCGTGTACTCTAGAGTCAATGGAAAGGACCCACGGCCACAAATGCATCGACCTCGCGCACTAAGGGCGACTCCGGAAAGGGGAAATCGTCGGCGACCTTCAATGGCTGCTCGGGTCGATTGGCAGTCGGATGGTTGTGAAACAAGACTTCGGGATCTCGAGGCACTGGGGTGAAGCCAAAAAATGTGATGCTATCTGACATTTCGAAAGCGAGGTCTGTTTGATGGGTAGCAGGGATCTAGGTTGGCCAGTGAGACACAGCAGCTTCAGTGGGCTCATCCAGGGCCTTTGTAGCGAAGCTGCCTCCTGGTTGTTCCGACTGTCCGACTATCCGGTGGTTTCTTAACCTACACCCGGGGTCGGAGGGTAGGGTGTCTGGTGACCAGAGTGACGTGGGTGGGCTTCTCAAGGATCATTGATCAGGAAAGTCAATACAAATGCTTCCCACTGAACCTTCGGGAAGAATTCAACAGGGCGAGTGGGGACAGAGGGGGATTAATTTTGACGACAAAAATGGGGAATGCACGGCATCTAGCCGTTGAACTCGTCCAGGAGGAGAGAAGACGCGATTCCGGAATAAAGTTGCAAACCAGTAAGTAAGTGAAGGCCGGTCGGTGAATATACTCTGTGACAAGCAGGTGACATGGTCGCAGCCGTGAAGCCTGGGCGAGCGAAGACTGTGGGAAAGACGTGTTTGTCGGTGCTTGATCGCTGACATAAGCAAGGCAACTGAATTATCAAATGTCTTTTTCTTTTTCCCCTCCAACCCTCTTCGTCTTCGCAACGTGCTCCGTGCGTCTTTGTTTCTGCTTCCCCAACGACAAACCAGTCCGCTCCTTGATTCTTTACCACCACCATCCACAATGCTCAAACAATTCTCCATCGCCTTTTCCCTCGCCTCCGTAGTTTTGGCCCAGTCGGTCAGTATCACCTTTTCCCTGGAGAACCGACTCGGGAGGACTCATTGTCGCCTTTTTTCCTAGTCATCCGCCCCCGCGGCCAGCGCAACATCAAGTGCTATGGCACCATCGGGACTCAGCACGGAATGCGCTAAATTCTATGCTGACCTTAACCAAGACACGGCGTTGGGCCAGTGCACGACATCGATCTTGTCCACTGTAGAGGCTTACATCCCAGGGGGGTCGTCAAGCAACCCCACCTCAGCGCAACTCGTTTCTTCGCTCAGCACCTTGTGCACCCAGAAGTCTACCGAGGCGTGCACCGATTCTACCTTCCAACAACGACTTTCAGGCTTTTACGCAGCTTGTTCGAACGAATTGGTGTCCTCGCCCGTACAGGCAGTTCGCGATTTCTATGCGGTTTTGTACTTGATCAAACCGTTCTTGAGCGCCCTTTGCTCAAAGAACGACAACGGAGATTACTGCGTTATTAAATCGAAGTTGCCGGGCTCTAGTTCGGCAACGCCCAGCGGTCTCAGCAATAACATCGCCAACACAGGCCCCGCTCCCTTGAACGTCCAGGATTATCTCGTCGCGAATCCCGCCCTTACGCGTCGTGCACCGACCGCCGCCCTCGTTCCCAATACTACCACATATGCCGAAAGTGGCCTCCCATACTTCTTCCTCAGTCCCGCCGATTCAGCCGACACCCTTTGCACCCCCTGCACTCGTAACATCATGACTTCCTACATCAACTACCAGTCGTCCGTCCCCTACGCTGGTACTCTCGCCCAGAGCCCGATATTCAAGCATCAGCCGGAATTGTACAGCGCGATCAGCGAGAAGTGTGGAAGCAGTTTCCTCGGTGGTGCCGTTCAGGCCGCCGGTGGCCTTAAGGGGGGCATCTTGGGCAACGGTGCCCCACGATCCCTTGGTGCAGACTCTGCCCTCACGTTCGTTGCTGTTGCCTTGGGCGCGACAGCCGTCACCTTCTCCGTGCTGTAGATTGGCATCAGGATCACTCTTTTCGGTTCATTCGTCATGATCCCTTTCCTTTGGAGTACATCCGGTGTAACCGTTCGATTTTCGTACCCTCATGACTAATCATATTGATATATACCCTTTGCTTGTTCTTCAGTAATTCTCTGTTCTGTTGTGGCGTCGTTTGTGGAGTACTTGTACTTCACGTAGAGTTAGTAAACCAGCATGGTCATAGTTACCATCAGCAGTATCTCAAACCCATCAGTGCATCAGTCACTGGCAAAACTCTGTTCAACTTTGGTGTTCCCTTTCCGTCGTATCCTCTGTTGAACAATTCCGCCAAGGGCCTTGGCTTTCAGAAAGTCCGCGGACGGGTAGCAAGCGCCGTTACTTCTTGGTTGCCATCAGCCGCCCGTGTACGGCCAACTCACGCACTAATGCATAAGCTGTTAGGTGCAAACTTTACTTATTTCAATGCTCACGTACTGAATGAGATAAACATGCGAATAAGGAACTCACTCGATGCCTCATTGCTTGGCGGCTCAAAGTTCGAGTCAGTGCGTTACGGGAATAAGGCGACTTTACCCGATTTTTCTATCAGCATGGTTGACGGTATGTGTGGTTTGCGCAGATAATAGCTCCAGCTCAAAGGCCGCCATCACGCTGACGGTTGAAGCTTAATCAGTTTCTCCGCAGAAGGAAAACTGAAAGGATTGATTTCTTTATCCTTTCGCGTGGTGACGGAACGGTACTTCAACTTTCAAGTGTTTCAACGCCGCTGCAACACTGGTCATTCTATTGTCTTCCAAGACAGCTAACAACGTGCGTTATTTCTACACGAACCCTAACCGAAATACACAACACCCCGGCCATCGCTTCCATTCCAACATCGGCGGAAAAACATCGCGAAAAGCCCATTTGTTTCAAATTTATTCCTTTTCGACATAAACCATCGAGTGCGGTGTCTTCCTTCTTCATCCATCTTCCCGATATATTGACAGGACTCACCAGATCGTCGGCATTTCCGTTGGAACCTGCGATTCAAAGTAAGCTCATCGCAGCGGGGACTTCAGGGCTTTGCTTGGCCGCTCTGCGCAAATTAAAAAAAGTTTCTTCAGTAGCAACGACTAGGCACGCGTTTCTCATCCCTACGTCGAGGCATGTGTATACTCTTTGTCAAGAGTCAATGCATCCCTGTCCGAAAAGCCATGAACCCCGTGTATCGCGATTCGTTATCATAAACTTAATCAAAGGAAACAGGATGACCAGGAAATTGATTACCGAAAAACGCCACGGTTCTTGGGTGGCGGCGACTCCAGAAGGCACAAGGTGGTAAGGTGGGTCTCGATGGTCTTGACTTAGCAGTTTGTCGCGGTTTATTGATACTTACTGTTCGGATGCATAGGTTTTTGGTTTGACGAACGAACTTGAACCTATTCAGCCCGCCTAAAAGGGAAAATACGTTATAATCGCCTGCGAAACGCCATAAGCCAGGCTCAGTGCTGCTATTTCTGCTTCCATGTAAACCGATACCTCGCTCTTAACATCACATAAGTGCAAATTGGTGTTTGGAGCACCTTGCCGCGGTGGATCTTGGAGCATGCTGTGAGTACGCTACACGAGTGGACCTTCCAGGGAAGCGGTCAATCGAGGGAAGGTCGCCGTATATACACGGTCGATTTGAAGCGCGTTCTGGTTCACCGCATCGGATCCGGAGCGCAATAGGGTTGTATCCCAACGGAAATACGAACTATATGAGAACGTTTATTACATGCCGTGTCTCAGGAAGGTAGGGCATCAGCTGTATTAATGACTGATGAAGAAATCACCGCTGACGGGGACCTTCATAATGACAGACGACAGCTCGAATGCACGAGAGGAGAAAATGATTTCTTTGAGTAGGTTACTGATATATAACTTCAGTTATGAACGAACCTTACTGAGCGATCTATTTTAAGTTGATGCATACGTTAGACAAGTTAAGGATGATGGGACGCGAACCATCTAGTACTGGCAGGTTCATGACGAATAATGGGTGTGGTAATGGGTGTGGTAGGTCAAACGTCAGGGCGGATTGCATGCCCTCAGACAAGCCGTACAGTTTCTCCATGGTGAGGAGAGAAATGGAGTCTCCAAGCCACAATGAACCCTTCGAAGCGAAACCTTGTGATGGCCTAATTTCCTGGTGGGTGCTGGAAGCAAGAGACCTATACGTGCCGTAGCGTGTCCGCACAGTGCTGGAAGGAACAAGGAGCCGCATGAAAGGCTGAAGGTGAAGCCCCTCTAGCTCAATCTTGTGCTGTGAGCTTAAACCTCGATCCCCTCTCCGGTCATTGGCCCAGCCCGGCGGAGTCGAACAATAGTAGCCAGCTTGCGATCGCCGATCATGAGACGTATTCTGTCATTAGAGCGATTTGGTTGAGTAAGCGCAAGTTGAGCGCAAGGTGCCATGGACCCAGGTCCTGTAACCGTTCAAATGCTCTTGATGTAACATGGAGGGGTGAGGAACGAGGGTTGCTTCGGAGGCGTTTACTAACAAGAACTGAATGTGGCACAGCACTCGCTTATCGAAGAGAAAGAAAAAGGAAATCCAACAGCTTCATCGCAGAAATGGTCACATCGATATTTCGTGAGTCAAAGATGATCGCGCCCGAAATTATCCACCCTCTCTCACTTGTTCACATTTGGGAACTTGGGGAACGTGCCTCTGGCTCTACACGCCTGGGTTTTTACAGAGAATTGTAATAAAGTGCTTTGAAGTAATATGTACTTTCCGCGAAGGCTGGGCCCCCCTCCCCTCTGGCACCGCTGTGCGATAGGATTCTTGCATCTGGCTAAACTGAGAAGAATCGTATGGCCATGATCTATTGCGGTGCCTACGATGTCGGAAGTCGGCCCTGCTACAGATGCACCCTCGTTTTGACTTGTTTTTACGGTCGTTGTGTGCCATGTAATACCTACCTAATGGTCTTGATCAATATCAATAGGGCCTACGATGCGCCATTCCCATGCCTCGAAAGTTCAGGGTGCAAACGCGTCACCAATTGCATCATCGTGATGTCTGCTGGCCGACCCTGTGAGCGCTATGAAATCGATTGATCGCGTCCTACGGGAGAAGCTGCAAGTAGCTCGAAGTAGCTGCATGCGGCGTAGCGTACCCCTGCTCCGGCCCCTGTCCAGCGCCAATTTCAGGGCGTAGAGGCGCTGGCCGTTTTTCCCAAGTTCGTTGCGCGTTCCGGCTCCTCGCGTCCACTTTAATTTTCTTTTCTCTTCCTCGCCCACTCATCCCCTGCCGCAGTGCAGCGCCCCGCTTCTCCAGTGCCTCTCTCGTACTGCTTCTGCTAGTTTCTCCATGTCGGCCATGTTCCTCTGCTCGGGAAAACTGGCTCCTCTGCGCCGCAGTCCCAGACTATCCACGGTCTCGGTGAAGAGCTATGGGTGAGACTTTTGAAGCGGATTTGAGGCTGGGATATGCGTAGCTAAACGTGCTGTGTAGACCAACAAACTCGCGGCAGTTTTCTGCATTGTTCTCGGTACGGTCGGTGTTCCTTCTCCCATGAGATTCCATGGCTGAATGCGGGTACACTAGCACAGCATTCGTCTTTCAACTCTCGCTTAAAGTCACCAGCACGAACGTCGCACGTACTGTTATCTGCGCAAGCTGTCACGTGTCACCAACGCAGAAACCTGTGGTGGAAATCTTCAACTCCATCGACAACACCGCCCAACGCGAACCCCGTTTCAGAAACCGCGTTTTCTGCTCCGGCTGCTGCAGTGACTCCCCCAGAAATTGAAGCTTTGTCCGAGAGCGTAGCTGTGAGCGAGGGTGTCGTGCCCGAATCGCCCGTTCCTCCTACAACGGACGGCGTAGCTGATGTCGTACTCTCCAACGCGTCAAGCACTACCGATCCAACCGTTACATCCTTGCTCTCTTCGCCCCCACCACCACTGGAATACGGAGACCTTGCTGCTCTCGGCTTGATTTCCTATACCCCCGCTGGTGTAATCCGATGGTCCTTTGAGTTACTCCAAGTCACCACCGCGCTTCCCTGGTTTCATACCATCGTTGTTGGCTCGCTCCTATGGCGCGTCCTCCTGACTCCATTTGTCGTCCAGAATCTCCAAAACACGGCTCGTCTTCAGCCGTTGCAGCCGAAACTTCTCGAGCTGCGAGAGGAGATGGCGAAGGCCAGTCAGAGTGGCGATCGACTGGCAATGCAGCGTTGCGCGTTGAAGCAGAAGAAAATATACGGAGATGCTGGTGTAAGCATGTGGAAGATGTTGGTCACCCCCTTCGTTCAGCTACCCGTAACTCTGGGTATCTTCTTTGGCCTGAGGAAGATGTGTAGCCTTCCCGTGGAGCAATTGAAGGATAGCGGTGTTAGCTGGCTTCCGGACTTGACTGTCCCAGATCCCTATGGAGTCCTTCCTTGGGTGTTGATGTTGGTGGTCAACCTACAGATCTCGGTAGGCCGTTCATTCCTTGACTTGTCATCTGTCTGACTTTCCCTCGAGGCTGGCGCCCGAGAAATGAACCTCAAAGAACGTCCTGAGATGGGTCACTTGATGAATGGCCTACGCATTCTCACTCTTGGTGGTGTATACGTTATGGGCGACTTCCCATCTGTGTGTGTTTCCCTCTTATCCAAGACGCAATGTATTGACTACGTATAGGGCTTGATGGTGTCTTTGTTGGTCACATCGACAGCCACCACTGCGCAAACTCTGCTCCTCCAATCGCCCACCATTAGACGGTACTTTGACATCCCCATTGTGTCCAAGGAACACAAGGGCAGACTGCCATCGTACAAGGAGAGTGTTAACTTCGTGATTAAATCCTTCAAAGACAAATTGGAAGAAGGCCGAAAGCAACAGCAACAAGAGCTGATGAGGCGCAGACGGTAGAAGTTACAACACGGTGTGAGATCGTTGACGAGTGTGGCCAGGCTATCTGGATAGATGTGGTATCAAAAGTTGCTTTATCTACGCATAATATAATACGCGAGCTTAACCCCAGGTCTGAAATCACGTATCGCGTCATTGCTCATCCCAAATGGTATGCCATTGATTCTGTTCGTTAGGTGGCTTTCGTGAGTTAGTGTTCTTCGCGTCGTCTCAAGACACAGCGGAGGTGGACCACAGTGAGTTTCCTTGTTCGATGTGTTGTATCTCTTATAAATTTGTTTTAAGGATATCATCGAACGAACGTCTGTAGCCCGTCGTTCGACGCGTGACCAGACGCGTCGCAACAATCCCCAACAACGAACCCCCAGGGCACGTGGTCTACTATAAAGTCGCGACCACAATCTTCGCAGTCTCCGGACCACTTCTCTTCCACTACCAACCACCATCCACCACTTGAGCCCCCCGACCCGCAACACATTTTCTTCCCAAACTATAACGTCGCTCTCATGTCTCCTCCCGTCCATCCTACTACCAATATCCAACCTGAATCTGTGGCCATCGCGAATAGTGCAGCCATGCCTCCTTCAAAGGAACGGAAAGAAATCCCTTCTCTTGACGAATACATGCAATCCTCGAAAGGGAGACGCGTGTTGAACGCGTATCAAGACTGTACCCAGACCAACCCAGCTTACACACCGTTTGTCGTTGAAGACATCCGGAATTATGTCCCCTGGGCTGCTAGGAATCGAGTTAAGGTGGCCCATCTCCGGTACCCACAAAAGGGAGCGATGCTCATTCCGGTGTCCCAAGCCGCAGTACGGTCCCTCCCCCTCACGTCCTCGACTAGCAACGGACGCGTCGTACAGGAATACCTTGAAGGCGACTTGGGAAAGGAGACGCGTATCAATCAGTTCAAGGAGGAGGATCTCTCGGCCAGTGCCACCGCAAATGAGAACAACAACTCCGCATTGACGAAGCCGTGTGTCTCAGTCGCGGCTCAAGTACCTTGTACGTTATCTTCTAACTAAGGAGGCTCCACGACGTTCATGGTTATTTTTACTAGTGGCGAATCCCGCCTTCAGTTCGGAGTGACCCCGAGGGTGCTCTAGCAATCGAGCCACCCTCGACTGCTTAGCGCTTTAGCTTCTGCACCCTCCCCTTGGCACTTTTTAAACCGTCCAAGCGCTGCCTCCGCGCGAGGAATGGGTTATTACGAGTTATCCCTTTATCGTCCCTAGTGTTCATCTATATTGTTTTCTATCTCACTATCGTGCATGCTAAGTAACCAAACGTTCACACATCGAGTTCTTGACGTACTTTAGCGAAAGTATCTATCATCTGGCTGAGCAATCTAGGAGGGAAATCGCGCCACAACGAGCGCTTCCACATCGCTGCTGACTGATCTTTTGGTCTAGACAGATGACAATGCTCTAAAAATTCCGACTCCCGTCTTTCCGCCTCCATCAGTCATCATGCGACTGCGTTCAAGGATAAAAGTCGAGTAGTGAAGGTATAATAAGCCTTCTTCTCATAACCCTCTCAAATCCCTGCCCAGGACTCCTCAGTCACAGCCTCATTTCATCTTCTCATCAACTCCCTTCCTCCAGCCAACCTCTGATAGCCAACGCAATGTCCAAACTCGTCGCATTCATCGTCGGTGCAGGTGCCAATGTGGGTAGCGCCACCGCCGCTCTCCTGAAGGAGAAGGGTTACGCCGTCGCCGTTGGGTCTCGAAACCCGGATGTCGAGAAGATCAAGAAAGATGGATACTTCCCGGTTAAAGTGGATGCGATCCAACAAGATAGCGTCAAGGCTGCCTATAAAGCCGTCGCGGACGCGCTTGGTCCCCCTAACGTGATCATCTTCAACCGTGAGTATTTCCACAGGACGTTAGGAAATGTGATTGACTCAATCGCTCGCTTGTGTCTAGCCGCTGTACATCGACCTACGGAAGTCGCTGGGGACCCTTCTACTCTCCCACTTAGTGACTTCAATGACTCCATTGCCATTGGAAGCAACGTCTTCGCGTTGGCCCAAGAGGCGATACCGGGATTCCGTTCGGCTGGTCATGCTAGTAACCCTAAGGCTTTCATTGTCACTGGCAACATACTACCGACCCAAGCTCCAATTTTGGATTGGTTTGGCTTGGACCTCCAGAAGACTATCTCAGCGCGTCTAGTGAATTTCTTCGTAGAAGCGTACAAGTCAGAGGGTTTCCAGTAAGCCTTCACCCCTTCGTCTAGTATGCAGTGATTCTGACGACTTGATGCAGGTTTTCATTCGCCTTCTTGACATCTGATGACGGTGGCATTCCGCCGTACTCGGACTTCTTGAAGAGCGGTCCAGCTCATGCGAAAGCATACTGGGAGTTAATTAACAGAAAGGAGGGACCATGGGACTACAGGTTAGTTGATTCTCCTCATAGAATGCGATTGTACTTAACTGAATCGAAATAATGCATGACTAGGTTCACCCTTTCTGGCGATAAACTCGCTGACTATACCCCAATGTAATCGGGTACTGGCATTCCAGCGTCGCCTTTGTACTACTATCAATGTAATCTTAGGGTCTATTCATGGTTACTATTCGGAGCTGTTTCTGTGGAGCGCGGAGTCCTTCCGGCCTTTTTGAGGGCGAATGGACTAAGTCTCGCTCGCTTTGGATGTCACAGGGGCTAGGGTATGTCGAGGGGTACCCCTTCCCAAAGTAACATTCAATGGAGTACCGTTTTGAGGCGCGGCTTAACCCTGACGGCTCTTTGCCGTCCTTGGTGTGTCTGGGAGACAAAAAATAGGTTCTCTCGCCTCTTCAGGCTTACTTGAAGGACTCAGACCCACCGAAAGGCGCGCCTTCGAAATGGCAGGGTAGCATATGGCGTATCACGACCTAAGTACGGGAACATTTCTAATGGCTATCCGTCCGTGGTCGGAGGTACTACGCGAATATTGGGAAGACTGCTCGAAAACGCTCTCAGTGACCTCTGGGACCCGTTCTCGCCAAGCCACACCTGAGGCCTGAGAACCTAGCAGCCTCTATAGAAATTTGTCTGACAACCTTCACCTCTGCCAAAGACGCGCCCTGCCTACGTGCACCAGCGAGATGCCAATTGATTTGCTTGGGGTGTGTCAATGGCAATGAGACTGGCGACCAAAGCATATGATGTCTCTACCGGGGAGAGGACAGAGTACTGACCGTACACAATCCCGTAGCCGATGGTCTGGGAGAACCAGCCTAAAAACTTTGTCTTAGCTCAACGAAAGAATCGGTAGGCTATTGTGGTTACACAGGTCGGATGTCCAAGAGACCCTGTACGGGGCTTGAGATTTCGCCATACAAGTCCTCAAATTTTTGACGACCACTCAAAGAGTATTCTGCCAACGAGATAGAGGCATCTCTGAGTACCACGGATTGTATCAGTGTGATGGCATTCTAGCAAACCAACAATCGAACGGACCTGGAAAGTGTCGTAATAGATTCGCTGATGGCCTTCGGCGTGACATCGTAGAGGGCAGCTAAGCTGTTGACGGCCTGGAGATGTTTGACGAGGCAATTCGTTTGGTTCATCCACAAATCAGCTCAGGCTCAGCTACGTACCTTTGGAAGGCCACTGATGAGTGTTGCCTTGAATAAAGCCTCTCTTAGCCGTTTTACAAGAAGTATATGATCATCTTCTCCTCGCTGATGAACTTGTACACTTTTGCAACATGCTCTGGTTTGTTGCTTGCGCTGAACACGACCGACGCGACGATGTACCACGGATTGTCTAACATTTCGAAATGATTCGATGATTTGGCGTCAGTCCTCGTATTTCTTTTTACGCGGATGGCAGCGTACCAAGACTTCGATGAGGCGGACTCGATGGATAGAGTGACTTGAGGTGCCGTAGCAGGGTTCGAACGTGTGGCATCCAGGGACACTTGGAAGAGCGGCTGTCGGACAGAAACCTTCGCCTTTTTACTGAGCACTTTCATTTCGCCCGAGATCGGAGGTTCATGCATGCATGCATGAGTTTCTTTGCCTGGGAAAGGAGAGAGTCAACGTTGTCCTGTCTCGATGCACATCTCTACAAGAACTTTCCCACTCCCCATCACCTCGAGACTCGAGACTCGTAGCCTGCTCATAAATGCTCGACATCGCCCTCGTCGTGGAAGTCGTTGGCCAAAATGAGGTGCCTGCGGACGCGCTGATGAAGTTCTTACTATCCGAAATCCTCGTAGTTCGTTGGCCGATAAGAACCTCGCATTTAGGCAGCGTCCTCCTCGGAAAGTAGAGAACATCACACCACTGAGGGAATTGGAAGGTTTGAATGGGAATTTGCACTATTTATGGTGCTCCAAGAGCTGCTCACGCGCGCACTCCGTCAGCGTGTTAGGCTATCATTCTCTTATCTCGCCGCTATTTAGGACACCCTTGTCTCGATGCTTCTCTCTCTTCTGTCGGCTATCTATCGCAATGTCGAGTACCTCGGGAGAGTTTAGGCCATTATTGGGTGAGTCGTCAGCACATTTGTCTTTATATGCGTCTGATTTGTGTCCTTGGTAGGCCAAAGTATTGGATATGGGGTTGTGGTCGGTGAGACTTGAAGCTTGGGTCATGCGTGAGGAGTTACTGATAGTCTTCTGCAGGGATTGGGTTCTTTTTCGCCTTGGTCATGGTCATCTTGACCCATCTTCAAGCTAAATTCACGTCCATCTCGCCAAAGTCATCGGAGGAATTCACGGTAATTAACCGAGCCTACGAATTCTGCTTCGTCTCTAACCATTTTGCTCAGAGTGCTTCGAGAAGCGTGAAAGTGAGTTGTTATCACTTTCGTCTCGATTTTGCTTATATTTTTGTGAAAGCCCGGTTTAGTGTGTTGTGGAATGTACGCTTTCGCTGATGTCATGGTTCTAAACAAATTTTCCAAACTTTTCATTTTGACAGAGTCAGCGCGTGGACTTGGAGCGCAACTCTACTCCAATCCAGCACAGCTGCGTATACGTTTGGTGTGAGCGGTGGATGGTATGTGAACTTTCCAAAAATAAACTTATATTAGGTAGCCAAACCAAATCATCTCACGTCGTCTCAGGTGGTATGGCGTCGGCGGCACCATTTGTGTCGTCGCCTTTGGTATGATCGCTGCCAAAGTCAAAATGAACGCGAATGGGGCGCATACATTCTTGGAGGTATGTAAAGATCTATCATATCTAAGCTTTTGAGGTTTTACCGAGCTTATGTTCTTCACACAGATTGTTCAAGTTAGATTCGGAACCGGACCTCATCTTCTCTTCACATTCTACGGTTTTCTGTGCATTATGATTGTTTGCGGTTCTCTCCTCCGTAAGTCTCAGGCTACATTGATTTGCATGTTCCTCGACTAATAACTATTGGCAGTCGGAGGTGCTGCGACAGTCAACGCACTGACCGGTATCAACATCGTAAGCTCACCTCATACGCCATCGGATCGTCTTCACCTCGCTGAGAGTGTCTCCAGATTGCGGCTTGTATGCTCCTCCCGATCGGCATCGCAGTCTATGTCATTTGGGGTGGCCTTCGTGCAACGTTCGTCTGTGACTGGAGTCACACCCTCATCTTGTTCGCCATCATATATACCTGTAAGCTCACGTCCTAAGCTCGGGCTTTACCTTCCTGAATTTACTCCGTAGTCATCTTTCAGGTGTAGTGAGTACTTGTCTTTCTCGACAACCGAAATAGCGCACTGAGACATATTATCCTCCAAGCGGGACGTCTCCAGTAACCGGAGGTTTGCGTGGCATGTATGACCTCCTTGCGAAAGCTGGGACGGACACGCCTGTCGACGGAAATACGGCTGGAAGCTACTTGACCTTCAAGAGCAATCAGGGCTTGGTTTTCGGAGCTGCGACAATTCTCGGTGGAGGTTCCGGCGTGTTTTGCGATCAAGGTCAGACTCATACATCATTCTCGTGGCCTTCTTTGAGAGCTTATCGCGACGATATCTAGGATACTGGCAAAGGGTAATTACTGTCTTGCACACGGGATTTATCGTCCTGTTAATCACACACTCACTCATCGATTTATGTAGGCGATAGCAAGCGATCCTAGGACCACCACTAAGGCATATGTGCGTCGTTTTGGTCACACCTGCTTTCCTGAACATGCTGACCCTCGTCGTAGATGCTTGGTGGCCTATCGTGGTTTGCTGTACCCTTTGCTTTCGCTACATGTCTTGGTTTGGCGGCCCGTGCACTGGTCAACGACGTGGGTGCATGGATATCGTCTTCAAATGGTTATCGTCCTCACAATAATTCAAATATAGCCACGCTTCCCAACGTATCCCTTTCCACTCTCGCCTGAACAAACGAGTGCCGGTTTAGCTGCCCCCGCCGCTGCAGCGGTCATCATGGGCAAGGGCGGAGCTGTCGCGATACTCCTTGTCGTCTTGTAAGCCCTGTTCTCTCCCAGCCTCCTCATGATGAGATGTTAATTTTGTGTTGCATAATAGTATGGCGGTGACATCTGCTGTCAGTGCAGAACTGATTGGCGTTTCTAGCTTATTGTACGCTCCCTCGTCATGGTGTTAACATTTTCGTGTGCCTGATATTAGTGGCCCGTCTACAGTGCGTATGAGTAAGTTATATCTTGCCCCTTGTGTCGTATCAAGCTCACCGTTGCTTCCTCAAGTATTTACAAGACATACTTTCGACCGTCCGCCAGAGGTCCCGAAATCGTTCGGGCTTCGCATTGTTTTATCTGCTTTTGGGCGGTATGGATGGGTTGTTGGGCGACGATAGTAAGCGTCGTGCTTCTTCTATACGACCTCGAAGCTCACCGCGCTTTCCAGTTAAACAAGGCTAGCATTGACCTTGGATGGGTACGCTGTTTTACGCCTGGTTTCTATCCAATAAGATAAGCTTACCTGTGACCGTTTTTCGCTAGCTTTTCTACGTTCAGTGGGTGCTAACAGATTAATTGAACTGTCCTTCTAATGTGCCTCCAGAGGCGTGGTGCTTAGCCCAGCTGTCGTGCCGATCGGACTAACTGTTTCGTGGAAGAAACTGACGAAGGAGGCTGTCCTCATCGGTACGCTTTCAGGCCAAGTACTTGGAATGACCGCATGGATGATTGGCTGTTGGAAGATCTATGGTTCGTTACCCTCGCACCACTCCTTCCTCATGATCTCAATATCATTCAGGTGAAATCAACGTCCGGAATTTGGCTGG
The DNA here is from genome assembly GCA_002583695.1 of Pleurotus salmoneostramineus. Taxonomy (NCBI): domain Eukaryota; kingdom Fungi; phylum Basidiomycota; class Agaricomycetes; order Agaricales; family Pleurotaceae; genus Pleurotus; species Pleurotus salmoneostramineus. The sequence goes on from BEWF01000162.1 coordinate 106,769, forward strand.
TCCCTACTCTGCTGTTTGTGGAGACCTGGCTGGGTTGACCTTCTCTACGCTTATCAGCGTCGGCATATCGCTGTACAGTGAGTCTCTTCCCCTCCTTTCATTTGCTCATAGATCATCGAACCTTTGTAGACCCGGCGGACTACGACTTCCATGCCACTCGAACTATCGCGAACCTTGATAAAGCTGATTCGACTCCTCCTGTCTCGGGCAGGGGCTCCCCCGAAGTCATAGATTCTCCGCCATCGAAGCTCTCCTCGGAGAAGGAGAAGAACGACGCCGAGACAGGTATCGCGTTCGTCGATGATAGCCAGTCGCAGGAATGCGATTTCCCCGTGGACCTTCCTACCCTGCAAAGCGCGTTCAACCGCTCAGCTATCTATTCAACGACTTTCACCGTCATTGTTGCCGTCATAGGTACGGTTTTCTTCCACGCTTTGTCCGTCTGATGGCTCATGGAGTCTATATATAGTCCCCCTTCCAATGTTCTTTGCCAATTACATCTTTAGCTTCCAGTTCTTTGGGTTCTGGATCGCGGTTAGCATGTGAGCAATATCCATTCTTCTTTTCCACGGCTTATCGACTCATATCACCGTTTACCCCACCAGCATATGGGTTCTGCTAAGCGGGGTATCCTGTGTTCTGATGCCCATTTGGGAGTCAAGGACGCAGATTGGTATTATCATTAAAGGTTGCTATAATGCAATTCGTGACAAGGGTAAGCAAGGTGGTATGCGAGGCTCGGAATAGGCTCGACCAGGGCTAGAAGACAAACACGCGTGATAGTACTATAGATGTGATGACAGGTGGTAAATAATCTAAACGCTATCCGAACAGTGTACATTGTTCCTATGATGGGTAAGGGTTCGGTGATTATTCTGGCGTGGACGGAGAGAAGCGAACTGGCTAGGGTATGGAATGTAGAAGATGAAGGTTACAGCTCTTTTCGGATAGTCCAACGTGGAGGACGTATGGAAGAGATGTCAGAGAGTCTCTTAGTTCTTGCGGAACCTCGACCAGAAACTCTTCTTCTCTGTGGTCGGCGTGTAGGTTGTTGCCCCTGACATGCGTTCCTTTCGTCGGCCCAAGCATACGGTGCATCCGGCCATGAGGAGGAGGAGGAACGTGACGAAGGTCAGCCAGAACCCTACACAGGGACAAAAGGATCGTTTCATTTTCATATCAGCTTCCGCTTTGAGGTAAAATCGAGGTACGTACCTGGTCCGGGCTTGGTGTTCGGGCTGATATTGTTGACCTTGTTCACCTGGTGGCGGACGTATGCGAACAACGCGATATCGATTGCGAATGCGATAAGTGTGAGGAGTGCCGCGAAGAAGGATACGATGGAGGATACGAGGGTTACGGTGATGTGTTGGGAGAATGATAAGAGGAAGGCGACGAATGTCACGGCGGTGGCTGAGCCGAGGAAAAAAAGACAAGGGAAGCGAGTAAGGAAAATCATTCGATGAGACGATGTCAAAAAAACAAGACGTACCGACGGGGTGGACGGCCAGACCGCGAGTCCAGGAGGGCCCGATGATAACGTTGGTGTTGGAGTCCGAGACGCTGCCTATCCCAACGCTGTATCCATGCCCGGCCGCGCTGCAAGTACGACTATCGTGAACGTCATACGTGCATTGTGCCCTACGCGAATGATCCTTCAGTCCCTGCGACACCGGACGATGTTTTTCGAGGAACTCACCATACACCAAACTAAATGACGCCAAGTGGAGTGGAACTTGCGTTAAGCACACGACTGGTCGAGATAACGAGAAGAAAAGAGAACGCACTCTTAGTTCTGAAACGCCTTGACTCTGCGATCCCGCTGCCGCCGCGTTATTGAAGTGGACGCGAGTGATGTCGAGGCCCGTCAGATACGGCAGGGATATCGACGTCAAGAAACTCAAGACGAACGCGCAGAAGAGGAAGATGATCCCGGGGATACAGAATACGCGAGACATCTGTTCAGACCACTACTCTTCACAGGATTTCAGCTTTTCGGCGAGGGGAGGAAAGTGTGAAAGTGCTGATGGTGGTGGTAGTGGAAAGAGAGATGGAGCCAAAGGCAAAAGAGCCTACATCGTGATGTGACGCCAGAACCCTTTTTTTAAATTCGAAGGCGCCTAGAGGCTAGGCGTTCAGGAATTCCTTCGACGTCTGTCTGTCCCCACGAGGACCACACATGTCATCATAGCCACTGGCATCAAACAGCAAATCGTCACCGCGTCACCTCAGTTCGCTAGCCTGCTCACTAGGCCCGGAACTTGCAAGCGATTTCATTCCGCCTGTCAGTGAGAGAGATAGGGGCTCCTTAATCGAGACAGGATCGAGGTTTTTTCTGTCCTCGTGATCGTGTTCGTTCATTTTTGGACGCGACGCGCTTCCCACTGCCAGATTGTCTTCACTGTGAACCACTGTGAACCATCGTGAATCATCATGATTTGTCGTGAAGTGCATGAAATTTCAAAGATTTTCGATTGAATTCATCGTGAACCACAGTGAATTACTATGATTTACCATGAATTTCCATGAACTTTTGTGAACGGTCGTGAATGGCAAGTGAATGGTCGTGATCATGAATGTAAATTCCACTGTAACCCACCGTGATTCACTATGTTTCATCGTGAATTACTGTGAACTTCCATGAACCAACTGTGAACGGCTCTGATGGTATGTATCATACTAGTACGGTCCAACCATCTCAACAGTAACGATTTTTCTACTACTAGGTTCATCGTGGTTCACGGTGAATAATCGTGATCCATCATGATTCATTGTGGTTCACGATGAATGTCCATGAACCCTTGTGAACCGGCATGAAGTACCATGAGCGGTTGTGTGTGAACCACAGCGATTCACAGTGAATCATCGTGAATCATCGTGAATGGCGATGAACAAGCCTTGTACGCATGTATCGAGAGGTTTGCAGTTGCTTTTCTCTCACGGTGATTACTGTGAACACCTCTGAACTATGACCGTGAACGGACCCGTGTCCCTGTTCATCATAGTTCACTGTGAAAGTTCACGATGACAAGCTTTCCGTACTGGTGAGCCGCAATAAAAATACTCCGTGAACTACCATGAATCATCGTGAAGCACTGTGAACCACTATGAAACACAGTGAACCACAGTGGATCACCGTGAACCACCATGAAGAACAGTGAATCACCATGAATCATTGTGATCGCGTCTACTTTCATGACCTTCGCGTCTACTAGAACATCAGCGCGAAGGGAAGGCAGGGACTCCTCTTCAGAATAGGGAAAAGGAGGCATTAGGAGGTCCAGGGGACTTACAAGAAGACGACCTTTTTGCTCACTCCGACGATCGATGATGGATATCGATGAAGCCCCAGAGGCTAGTATGTATCTTCATGAGCTGAGGCGACCGAAGTTATATCGCTACTAAGCTCTAGCTCTGGCCTGTAATTCGCCTCGAGTGAGGACTTGTGGTAGGAGTCAGGGGGACTGGGATTAAGTAGGTGATTACCGTTCGGTTTCATTCCCCCCTCCACGCGACTGAAGCTCGAAGAGTCGGAAGAATGCTAGATATAGCAGAGAGCTGAAAAGAAAACCATGTCCTCCTGGTCTAAAGCAGGAGGGTCAATCGGTATGGATGCGCGCTAAATTCAGCTGAAAGTCGAACGAGTACATTCAGAGGCATACATAAAACCCGAAAAAAGAGGAAGTAGTACAAATTTTCGTGCAAGTATGATTCGTGTATATAATTCGTGTAGCTCGTAGTCAAGAATTTCGGGAGGAGAAACACCATCAATAGGTATAGTAAAAGCCCACACGTCCGTCGATCGGGGGAGACCGTCCTTCTCGAACAGCCTTATTCTTGAAGTAATAGTATGTCGTGTTGATGAATAAGATGACAATGACAAGTAGTTGTGAGCCAATGGTGACCCATACTTCAAGGGGGAAAGGATCAGTGAGCATCGAGGACTTGGATAGGAAAGTAGAAAGGGAGCTTACATCCCGGTCGATATCCAGGAGCGTCCTGAGAACGGAAGACAGTCGATGCAATGATGCCACCAACGCCACCACCGCCAATCGTAAGGGCAGTGGTAAATGCACGTTTGGTGTGACCGGCGACATTATTCTGGAGGTAACCCAAGGTGCCCGGAACGTTCGCCATACCGCCTGAAAGTCCAAGGAAGACGCCGAAGTAGCGAACACCATTTGAAGTGTGGAAAGCGGTCTGCGGAGATTTAGGATGAGTACTTCAGAAGGAGCGGAAAAAGTTGGGCAGCGACTGACTAGTGACAATCCGATCAAAGAGATGATGGCTTGGAAGAGGAGGAACGGAGCGCGTAGACCAGTTTTGTCACTCAAAATGGCAAGGCCGAAAGAGAATAGGGCACCACAGACGTTAGGAGGGGCCACGAGGAGTTGAGCATGAAGAGTTGAGTATCCCATACCGCCAGCCAAGATGATAGGTAGGAAATAAGCGAAAGCCTATAAGACTGTCAGCAATCATTGAAAGAAAGGTCGAATGAATGGCTCCACTCACATATGACACGGTACAAGCAGCGCCGAACATAAGAACAAATGACCATATATGGAGGTCGAATGTGTATTTCCAGAACTTGGCCATCGTCCAACTGTCGTAATGAGCGTCCGCACGATCCTTTTCGATGCGGTCCATCACCCATGTCGTTTCTTCAGCAGTCAGGAACTTGTTCTTGTCCGGGAAGTCCTGGACAAGGAAGAATGCTGCGAATCCACACAAGAGGGTAACACAACCGAAGATGATCTGTTGATACCATCGTTAGCATTCAGACATTTCAAGGTGGCGCAGTCAGTGTCAGTCACGTACGAAGATCCACTGCCAGCCACCCAACCCGCGAAGCCCAGCCATTTCCGCGATACCACCAGCTATGGCGGATGAGAAACCACTGACCGCCCCGGATACGACGTAGAATCCAGTCAAACGCTTCTGGACTTCACGACGCAGGTACCATGTGCTGATGATATATGCACAAGCGGGGAAATAACCGGCCTCCAGAAGCCCCAGAAGTGCACGACAGATGACGAGTTCCCACCACGTCTTGACGAAGCCTTGATAGATATGAGCTTGGAGTAGTGGGGGGCGAGTATTATGGATGACGCACCCATTCCAAGCATTACTGAGCCCCAAAGGACGGTGATGGTGCCAATCTACGGACACATGTCAAAACGATGAAGGAGAAAGGAGAGGAAAGTGAAGGTTACACACCCAAAGCGCAGCCCCAACATGACGAACGATGACATTTGAAGGTAGTTCAAAGAGGATGTATCTGAGGTGTGATATTAAGATGTCTTTCTGGTGGAAAATGAGATGGTGAACCATACGGAACGAAGAAGATCAAGACGGCGAGGGAGTAACGCGACCCAACAGTGAGCTCGAGGTCGGCCGCCATTCCCGCGACATAAGCATTTCTACGCGGAAAGAATATATATGAGTATCGAAAAACCCAAAGGTAAGAAAGGTCGACAAACGACTAACGTACCCGATGTTGGCCCGATCAATGAGGGAGACGGAATAAACGATGGCGAGGATAGGTAGGAGATGGACGTCGACCTTCCGTAGCGTCCGTCTCGCAAAGGATTGATCATCGTTCACTTGAATCCGTTGGGCTTCGCCATCCTCAACAAAGTCAGCAGACGCTTTCTCTGAGATGGACATCGTGAAAACGCGGGGCTAGCGAATGGGAAGGAAGACGTTCGCTTGCCCATCTAAATACCAGAGAGCCAAGAATCGTCTTGGTGAAACGGGCGTGCCTGGTGCAGTAATGTGCATTACTGCACAGGCGCGGAGACAGATGCTTCCGTGTATCGGTGGGAGAAGGATGTGACCCTGTGGCGATCAGACATCTGTGTCGCCGCAAAGGTCCAATAGCAGGACGATTATAAAAGCTATGGAGCGATAACGCGGGGACGATTGGCGTAAATTGCTATACCCGATGACCGGTTTACTAGAATGGCGATTTTTAGCGTGAAGGACGTCTGATCTCGAATCCTTCAAAGCGGCGTAGGAGTCATGAAACTTTATCAATGTCAATTGAGGCCGAAAAACATGATCCTACATATCTACTACTCACTTTCTTGACTCTTCAGCTTGAGCACTCTGTGAAGTGCATACTTCACTTGAAAGCAACTTGGTTCGTAAAGCGGGTACCGCCCCCATCGACCAGACACAGAGAAGAAACAGCCCATGGGCCATGGTGGATCGAAAGAGTCACATTCCATACGGAGCACGCGGGGGTCAGATTGTTTTCTCAACCAGGGCTCCAGATGACCCTGCTCGCAACTCAAGATATGCCGATAAGTACTGGTGCGATGCTGCTCAAACGGGTTGCTGGGCGTATATCAAGCGTCCCAGTCGACGCCCTCTAGGCGTTGTTTACGAGACGTGAATGATAGGAGGGCGAGTTGTGTTCAATTGAATGCACTTAGTAGCCCTAGATGTGTAGATTAGACCAACGAAATAAGGATACAGTCATTGATGTCACGATAGAACCTAAGAACGTGTCTCAGGGAGATCTCCAGTCCGGGTTTCTCTTTAACCAATCAGTATGTATAAAGGAAGCCGACGCGTCCATCGATTGGGGGAGAGCGCCCTTCGCGAACGGCTTTGTTTTTGAAGTAGAAGTAAACCGAGTTGATCAGTACGACGACGAGGATGAGCAGTTGCGACCCAATGGTCACCCATACTGTGAGGAGGGGTCGTCAGGTGGGAATGAATTATATAGGAAGGGAGTGTATCCTTACAACCAGGCCGATACCCAGGAGCGTCTTGAGAGCGGAAGACAGTCGATGCAATGATACCGCCGACACCGCCGCCGCCTACAGTAAGTGCAGTGGTAAATGCACGCTTAGTGTGACCCGCAACATTATTCTGAAGGTACCCCAGAGTTCCGGGGACGTTGGCGAGACCACCTGAAAGGCCGAGGAAGACACCAAAATAGCGAACCGCATTTTGTGTGTGGAAAGCAGTCTACTTGCAGCAACGAACCAATGAGTACATAGGTGAGGTGGAAGACATGTGCGCACTGACCAGGCAAAGGCCAATCAGAGAGATAGTGGCCTGGAAGAGCAAGAAGGGTGCACGAACGCCCCATTTGTCGCTCAAGATGGCCAAGCTGAAGGAGAATATTGCAGCGAAAACATTTGGAGGGGCAATGAGAAGCTGTGCGTGGAGGGTTTGGTATCCCATACCACCAACCAAGATGATGGGCAGGAAATATGCGAAAGCCTGATGTGACGAAGAATTCGTTGAGCCAGATAAGCGATGCGTCTAACACAACTTTACTTACATACGCCACAGTGCAAGCAGCACCGAAAATAACGGCGTAAGACCATAGATGGAGGTCAAACAGATATGTCCAAAACTTGGTCATGGTCCAATTGTCGTAGTGAGCGTCGGCACGATCCTTCTCAATACGATCTATGACCCATGACGTTTCCTCCGAAGTTAAAAACTGGTTCTTATCGGGGAAATCTTGAACCAGGAGATACGCGGCGATTCCTGCGAGGAGTGTAGCACAGCCAAAGATGATCTGTACATGTATGTTGCCGTTCAGGCAATGTTAAGAAAATGATCGAGATCACGTACAAAGATCCACTGCCAACCACCCAGCCCACGAACGCCAGCCAATTCCGCGATACCACCAGCCATCGCGGATGAAAACCCACTAACCATCCCAGACACGACGTAAAATCCAGTCAACCGCTTTTGAACTTCGCGACGGAGATACCATGTGCTTATCAGGTACGCACAGGCAGGGAAAAAGCCAGCCTCCAGGAAACCAAGGAGGGCACGACAGATGACGAGCTCCCACCAGGTCTTGACGAAACCTTTCAATGTGAACTGAGCATAGGACGAGGGATAGGTTGATATGAGGACACACCCATTCCGAGCATGACTGCACCCCAAAGGACGGTGATCGCACTAATCTGTGTGGATATGGTGAGACGGAAGGGTGTCATAAGCTGAAGTGGCGAAGTATACTTACCCAACGTGCCACGCCAACGTGACGAACGATGACATTTGAGGGAAGTTCGAAGAGAATGTACCTAAGACTGTTTGTCAATTATTCTGGCGTGACCTAAAGGAGAGTTATTCGTACGGAACAAAGAAAATGAGGACAGCGAGCGAGTAGCGTGATCCAACGTCCAATCCTAGGTCGACTTTCATACCAGCAATGTAAGCATTTCTAGAGGGAGATGAGAGGTGAGACCATTTGAATGGAACTGAAGGCAACGACATACGCTATGTTACTCCGATCAATGAGGGAGATCGAATAAAGCACGGCGAGGATGGGTAGCAGATGGACATCAATTTTCCTGAGGGTGCGTTTGGCAAATGAGGCATCGTTGCTACCTGGGGCGCACTGGTTCTCGCCGCCATCGACGAAGTCAGCGGAGCCTTTGTCTGAGATAGACATTGTACAAGAGCCGGGGTCAACAACGGAAAAAGCAGATGCCCTCTAAATACTGCATTTAACAATCGCCTCCAAGGCTCCAAATAAAGCCGTGAATGGCGCAAGCAATGTGGGGAGCAGATGAGGCAAGCAGATGCTTCCGCGCAAGGGTGCATGAAACCATCGACCCTGTTGCATGTGCTACCTCGGATTTTACAGGTTCAGCAACGATTAGAAAGGTCCATATTAAGTCCACGTACCCAAGTTTGTTGGGACTTGCGAAAAGCTCTATTGACTTGCGGGGACATATGCAAAGCTAGTCTTCTGTCTCACGTTCTATGACAGAGAATAGATGTTAGAAAACGCGAGCTCCAACTCAAGGCTTGACTCTGATTCTTCACTCGGTTCATGGAAAGTCACTAGTGTGGAATGATAGACGGGTCGCATCGTCATCAGTGTGGATAAATCACGATTTGTTCTTCAATAGAAGTACTTCCGCTCGGGCCAAGCCACCGCAGAAGCCGCTATCAACTCTTGAGACAAGCGAAAGTGGTAGATGAAATACCCACTCACCATATAGCCAGTGGCCCTAAAGAATACTGTTTGACTTAGCCACGGATTCTATAGCCACGAAAGATGTCTCAGCGTCACGCACACCCTGCGATCGCGACGACCTATACATGCACAACTCGCACACAGTTGTTGGTTCGACCATCAAACAGTGAATTCGATGACACTGAGATATCCTGAATTTTCACAGAGAGCAGGTAGTGCTGGGGGATTAGCTGACCTAGGGAGGTCGGGGGGTTCATTGGTGGGCGAGGGAAGTGACATCAGAGCAACGAAGCAACAAACACGAAGAATAAACATGAGCAAAGAGCGCGTAAGCACGGTGCTCCCTGTTGCTCCTCTTGGCTTTTCAGGGGCTTTCATCAGCTGCGACCCCATCCTCCGAGAGCTTGGACGGGATACCCACCCTACGTTTCGCATCCTGCAGCATCAAAAATTGCTTTGAAATGCGAGGCTGCCGCGACTCACCTACCTTATGATGAATGGGGGTCGAGGGCTGTAGTTGTACAGCCATTCGACGTCAGTGATCTTAACACGAAAAGGACGTGCGTTGCACCTTTTCTCTCAGCTCCCAGATACCATGCAGCACACGGACTCACGAGAACATGAGCTAGGAGACTACCCTAGTCCTCCCCCGGCAGTCGTCGCGAGTCCTACCCAGCGAAGTCCATATGAGCTGAGAATAGTAGAGACCGTGAGGTTCAGCGCCACACGCTTCTGGCCCTGCATCGCTTTTTGCTACGGAGAGGATACTAACGTCGACGTTTAGGAGCGCGGGGACCACAGGAACTTGGGTGCAGAAGGTTGCTTACCACCGACTTACAGTGAGCCAGACCACGCTAAACCTTGTCTCTTCGATCAACAATCTTATTATTAGCTCCCTCCAACTCCCGGGTGGCATTGCTACCCCAGTACGTGGAAGATATCAGAGCCGACTCTTGGGCTAGTCGGACGAGTCCCCCTGCCTACACGACGGGCCCCAGTGTATACCGGAGACATCGGACGAAACGTCTCATCCAATGGATGATGACATTGGCAATCGTTGCGTTTTTGATTGTCCTCGTCATCGTTCTCGCGCGATACCTCCCTGAAGAGCCAGTCGGCGATAGGTGAGTTCTGCTTCCCCCCGAAGGCTGAGCGAGGGCTGAATCGAGGTCTTGTAGCGTCACATAATCCGACTCGTAGGGCTACGGGATGCATCATCCAAGGACAAAAATTGGGTGGCCATGTTAACCATCCAAGCATAACAGCTTGATATCAGGACGGTCCCCCGATAACAAGGAAACCCGGATACCTCACCAAGGAATGGAATAAACCCCCATTAAATCTTCTTTCACGACATTCGAATTTGCTTTCGATTTTCACCATTCAACACTGCTTTCAACCATATATACCATGTATCGCCATCGTTCCGCATCATTAGACAATTTCATGACCGTCCCGTAGCTCATTGATACCCAACTGTACGATAGATAGCACATACACAGTGCCCAACGTTATTCCGTGGACCACACAGATCGTTGACATAGCTCGTGGTTTGATACTGCGAATCCGGGTGTTCCTCAGTCAACGAAAGTCGGTGAGAGGCCAGGGGGAGAGGGGAGAGCCTAGAGAAGAGAGGAAGGGGGAAGACCATGATCATTCCGCAATGAGATTTTATTGTCACAATTCTCTGACGTCGATAACATTTAGCTTTCCCACTTGGAGTGCGAAAGGCACTCACCGATGGCATTAACTCACGGCGAGCTGGTGTGTTCAGAAAAATCTGATGGATTGACCTCATGGCAGAACGGCACCCCAGTTCGACTGATTTGGGATATCGTAACTTGAACGGCTTGGTGCACGCCAAGAGAGTTGAACGGACGTTGTGGGAAAAGCAAGGGGAAAGTGGGTGACAAGGGAAGAGAGATACCTGCGCCCCAATCGTATGGAAAACGATCCGAATCGACAAAGTCTACAGTGAACATGCGAGGGAGTGGCCTGGTCTCATCTTGGAAGGAACCTGAGCAAAATATTCAGGCGCCGCCGCAGCGGACAAGGTTTTTGTGGAGTGGCGCGTCTTCCACGTTCCTTGCATCCGTCCAACTTCAGAGATTTTGAATCTGGATGGTTCGAACTTCGTAAGTCAAATAGAGGCCGCGTTGGCCGATAACATTGTAGCCATCAGAATCGCAAACCACTGGCGCGATGAAAGTAAGCAGCTGTCTCTTTTAGTCGAAGGCCGACTCACCGAGGCACTCGGTAGTTCTCGATACAATATACATTGGAGATTCCTCCATATATTCTGTTGAGACGCCGCGTCCGCTGTCCCACCGTAAATCCCAGCGCCGTGGAATCAAACCCTGTTCTGTCGAAATCGATTGGACCAGGCCAGTCAGCGCATGGGCCAAGCTACAACGAGAACAAAAGTCCGTGATAAGTCCAAGTGTTTCGATGACGCTCTCGAAAACTAATTGCCATCAAATGTACCACTGGAACCGTAGCTACAGGTGGCGGGGTGTTGTGCAGACAGGCGGCGGTTTGGCCAAAGAAAATGAAACACAAATATTTTGAACAGATTACGACGGGAGTCTCCGACGTACGCCGCAAGTTTGATTAGCGCACAATGAACACCCAAGGTACATAGACCACTACTTACCAGGAGGAGACAGTGCATGTTGTCATGCGATTTCATGAATGGTCGCCGTAGCTCCCATACCGAGCGCCAGGGCTTGATCGTCCATGAAGAAACGGTCCCGAGCGAAAGGCACGCTATCCACAAGTCCTTTTTTCAATAACGATCTATATCTAGGCAACGTCGTACCCGACGTTGTGTGACGCCTCAAACCATGCGCTTTCTCGGTACCGCTTTAAAAGGGGAGCGCATGCCGCGCACTTGAAGTCAGCTCACCTTACCCACTTCTCCCCGACACCCACAACACCCTCCCCTTCTCCCTCTTACACCCGCTCGAAACGATGTGCCACCACGAAATGTACGTTCCGGTTGCTTGATCTTGAATGAGGAGGGTAGCTGACATGTTCGACAGCATAGGAGACTACTACAGGGGATGCGGGGTGAGCCGTTTGGACGCGGAACAGGGAAACCGTCAACTCACCTTAGCCTGCTTTCACTAGCATTTCCACGGACGATACTACACCGGGGAGGTCAAAGACTGCAAGTCAGAGACGTGCAAAAGCAGCAAAAGTCATAAACACAAGACTGCACGAAATTGTGGTTGTCGAGAGGTACGCATTCATATGAATGTTTCTCCCATAAAAAATCAGCATGCTGAGGTGACTTGTCACAAGCTCGTCTCGAACGACAATCATGTTCAAAACTTGTTTCAAGTCAACCATCCAGATTGTCCTCGCACAGCACGCTGAAGTCACTGCAAACGTGATATTATCTTTATTGCTAGAGTCATTAACCAAGTTCCAACGTATTAATCATGCTACATACCTCCTTTTACATATTCATAGCGGTACAACATTAGACTAGACGTATCCGTTCCTAATAGTTATTTTGCAAGTACTTACTCCAACTAGAGCGTTAAGGTCTGCAGCCCAGTAGGCAGGGTAGCAGACAACTCGCAACCAAGATATGTGTGCATTCCGATGGGCCTATAAATCCACATCTCCCCTTCTTCGAACGCCTTCAAGTCGTATTCTTTCCGAGCTGGGGGATTCCCGACGCTCTGTTCTACCACAAGGAGGCTTCCCAGTTCATCGGGCCTGAGCGAATCACCGTCGCCAACATGGCGTCCACCAGTGACGGTGCTGTCCCGGACGATAATAGCGGTGTGATCTGGGTCCCCAAGAATCGCCCAACTACCAGGTGGTCCTCCGACCAACCCAATTCTGACTTTGCGCCATTCGACGATATCCCCTCGGCGGACACGATCATCTCCCCCGCGCCATCTCCCGACCATATTCCCTCTTCCATGAGCCTTGCCCTCGAAGATGAGATGGCCATGCGTTCGGCCGATACTGGGAATAGGCTTTGGAACATAGTCGAACTGGTCGAAATATTTTAGTGCTTCGCTAGCGAGATCCCAGCACTCGCCACGAGCGCAATATTGCCCTGAGCCAACATAAGACTCTGCGTATGCCGCGATGGTTTCGCCATAAGTCTCGTGTGCCTTGACTAGTGTGGCGTGGTCGAGGGCTTTTGGTCTAGGCAGGTAGTGGGACGACCGTCGGACCAGAAAGGTGTCGTTCGGATCGGCGTTCACAGATGTTGAATATTCGACCACGCCCCAGCATAAACTGAGGTCAGAGAAGAGGATACCGACGTTGACATGCTTATCGCTATTACGCGATTGCCAAGCACCAGTCATTCGATGTTCGGTGTTTCCATGTAATGGCGGCGGAAGGAGATTGTCGGTGTCATACCAAGAGGATGACCAATACGTAGATGGATGGAAGAAATACGCCAAATCGAGAGCAGAAGAACCGTGGACCGTTGGTGGAGGATGCGAAAGTTCGAAATTTGTTGCTACTAAGAGGGAGAGGTTGAGAAGGTTCCTCCAGGCGGGAGACATTAATGCATCGAAACCAACTCACAACTTGTTGTTGAAGAGGCAGCACTCGGGCGGGACCATGTCGCAATTTTAGGCTGCATGGTGGACAGTCAACTAATTAAACGCAGAAAACAAACGGAATGTTACCTACAGGGGGGCCGAGACCAGACTTGATCGTAGATGTTTGTGCTGGTGGCGGGGCAGGCGTGCTAATCTCGCTAGGTAAATTGACAGGCTGTTGTATCCCGACCTTGAGGAGGCGGTTGAAGTATTCATCGAGCCAGCCAAAGAACGCATCCTTGTCTTGGGGACTCAAGTTGCCCCAATCGATTTCGCCAGATTCACTTGTTGATGAAGCAAGTGACGGCCTACTATACGAGTTCACTTGTGGGGCCGAACTAGAACTCGAAGGAGGTTTGTTGGAGTAAGATCTGGACGGGGGTGGCGGGGGTGGTGGCTTTCCGGAATGTGGATCCCAGTTGGTCTTCTTCAGAGGTACGCTAGCACGGTCCACAATTTGAGAATCTGGACTTGAGGTCATCCAAGTCTACCGAAAATCATACCTAGATCTCTTGTCTATCGTATCGTTGAACCTATTTCGTCCGGCATCGGCAGCCTTGGCTGCTTTCTCTCTAAGCTCTGCGACTATCTGTCAGTCAATGGTGCGAAGGACATGGATAATGGAGAATCGGAGAACGTACATGATGGCATAATTGTCACCGAGGCAGAGGTACGAGGAGGAGAGGAGCCAAGAACAGACCGGCGCTTGCTGGATTGCAAGGCGCTCAGATTTGGTAGCCACCTCTATTACATTTCTATCTCTTCTTCATGCCTCGGGCAACCTCCGACCGATTTTCTCGAGCTCATCAACCCTCCGCAAAGGCAAAGGACAAAAATGCGGAGGCTGGCTCGTCATCTTCTGGTCGCAATCCTATCTTCAACACGGAGCGATTTGGACAACATATCCTAAAAAATCCCCTGGTAGCTCAGGCGTGAGTAGTCGTCAACGAACTGCTCTTACTTTTGTTGAGATATTGAAATAGGATTGTGGACAAGGTACATATCTTTACTCGGATAAATTACGCTGCTTGACGAGCTATGTAGGCAAATTTGCGTCCGACAGACAAAGTCCTTGAAGTCGGCCCTGGTACAGGAAATTTGACGATGAGAATCCTAGAGAAGGCGAAGAGCGTCACCGCAGTGGAAATGGATCCTCGAATGGCTGCTGAACTCACAAAGCGTGTGCAGGGAAAGTCAGTTATGGAATTATCTGCCTTATTGCTTCATTGCTGACCAGAAATCAGGCCAGAACAGAGAAAACTCGAAATTATCATCGGTGATTTCGTGAAAGCCACACTCCCATATTTCGATGTCTGCATATCAAACACCCCATATCAAATTTCATCACCTCTCATCTTTCGCTTGCTGTCCCACCGACCGATACCTCGAATCGCCATCCTCATGTTCCAGAGAGAATTTGCCCTACGACTTGTTGCTCAACCTGGGACGAACTTATGGAGTCGGTTATCCGCCAATGTACAGCTTTACGCCAAGGTCGACCATATCATGAAAGTCGGGAAGAATAACTTTAGGCCCGCGCCACAAGTAGAGTCAAGTGTAATACGAATGGTGCCGATAGACCCTCCACCGCCTGTCAAATTCGAAGAGTTTGATGGGATGAATCGTATACTGTTTAGTCGGAGGAATAAGACGGTTCATGGAAATTTTATGGCGAAGGGTGTGATTGAGATGCTGGAGAAGAATTGGCGAACGTGGTGTGCAGAAACAGGAAAGGTGAGTCCCGAGGGTTTTCAGGCCCGTTCTGTGTCATGCTAGACACTCACCATTTCTTCGGTTCTAGATGGTTGAGGATGAGGTTGACATGAAGGCTAAAATAGAGGAGGTACTGGAATCGACTGGCTACGCAGAGTCGCGTCCTGCTAAAATGGATATTGATGACCTGCTCAAGTACGTCCCCTAATTTCGCTCGAAAACGTTTGGGCTCATCGTTCCTTGGTTCAGACTACTATCCGCATTTCACGACATCGGTGTTCATTTTGCCTGATGGACTTCGCTACATCGCTTCTCCCCAAAAGTACTTAGTAAACCGTGCACGTGTATTATAAGAGCCTAGTCGTTGCTGTTGTAGATCCCGTTGTTGTAGCTCTGAATTCACGTACGCAAGCTTGTGTACGAATCTCTTGCCAGAGTCTGGGTAAGTATTGTTGCAAGAAACACGACCACACATGGCGCTGCAACCACATCTCTATTTACCACCACCACCACCACCACCACCACCATGTTCAAGAAACCGCTTTCAAACCTGAAAACCTCTGGTGCGGGGAACATAATGGCTCGACATCGCAAATCATCGACTCATTTGCAGATCAGCCCCATTGCGTAGCTCGGACAGGCGAAAACTCAAGCAGAGGGTGGTCCAAAGCTTCGCGGTCACAGATGAAATTGGCGACCTGCTAGTACCCGAGGGCATTCTCTCAGTGAAATTCCTTACCCATCTCAAAGAACCCGGCGTGAGTCTTCGTGGTTCTGTATTGCTGTGTAACACGCGCCATCTAACGAGCGTGACAAACACCACAGACCGCGTATCTTGCACCAAATGGCGGTGATCCTTTGTGGTTCACGATTGGAAAGGACTCCGAGGAGTTGATTCCGACAGGTACCCTGCGCGTTTCAACCCTGCGATCATTCGAATCATGTAAATCAACTCAGTCTACACTTTGTGGAAGCAACCTGCTCTTTTACCATGGATTTCCACCCCCGCTGCTGTGATCCCAAAACTAATTGGAGGAGCGGACTTGATGATACCTGGAGGTGCGCTTCATGTTGTCTGTTCTTCGTTGCTTCTCACAAGTTTCCATATCCTACGCGTTTCTTTAGTGGTCCGATGGTCACCGTCACTCGTCGACGACCAGCTTGTCGCTGTGGTTCAGCACAATCCTGACCCAACGAAGCAAGGCTACCCATTAGCGGTAGGGCACATGGCTGTGAACGCTCAAGAATTGGCGAAAGATGGGAAAGGCAAGGCCGTGTACGTTAAACACGCGTGGAAAGACATTCTGTGGGACATGGGCCAAGGTGGAGAGGTCCCAGAGCCCATCTCACTTTATGAATTGTCAGGCGACCTATCACAGCTGCAAGTGGCCGATACAGCAACAACATCAGGTTCAGCGGAGCCCACCGCTACCTCTTCTCCAGATGATGCAACCACGACTGAGGCTGAATCGTCGTCGGCAGCGCCGGAGTTGTCTCCCGAAGGTTTGTGGATGTGTTCATCTACGAAATGTTTCTCATTCTGAAGCTACCATCGTTCTTCAGAGATAACAGACATGTTGAGAAACAGTCTCATACAAGCCATCCGATCCTCCCTGTCAAAACTAACCCCAGCATCTTTCCCTTTGGCTGCTACTATCCTGTACTCCAACCACATCCTTCCCTCACGTCCAGCATTCCCCTCAAATCCCTCCAAAACACCTATAGATATCAAACACTCCTCCCACAAAACTTTGACGACGTTCCTCAAAGCCATGGAAAAGGATGGGCTGATCTCCCTCAAGGTGTTCAAAGGCAAAGGCAGTGGCGAGGTGTCGCTAATGGCTGTCAATACTCTCCATCCAGACGTTCAGGCACATAAACTGTACGCGTCGATCGCCGATATTGAGGCTAAGAAAGAGAAGAAAGAAGAGCGGGAGGAAGCTGAGAAGAATCGAGTCAAAGAATTGATTGTCACGGAAAAGTACAAGCCGTTGGGGTCTCCAATCACGCACTTCTTCGAAGAATGTGGGGCAAGGTAAGCAGACATCATTCTTCAAGGTTTTCATGATGATGACCACCTCTCCGATAGCACTACCGCCCTATTCACTGCGACCGAGGTCAGATCTTTAATCGCTAAATACATCCAAGAAAAGCAACTCGTAAACCCACGCGAACAACAATACATCAATCTGGATGCGCCACTTCGGAATGCCGTCCAAGGGAAAGGAGACGCAGATACGGAATTTCTGAAGAGAGATGAGATCATCCGCAATATCATCGGTATGATCCTCAACTCTCACTTTGAATCGGTTTCGCTAACTACTGGGACCAAGCCAAAATGCAGGACTGGTATGAGATCTCACCGGATGGGAAAGACCCCGTACTCAAGTATGCTTCGAACTTTCCCCGCGTTTCCCCATCTGATTTTGTCCTTTTTATCAGGAAGGGCTCGATTAAACCCATCTCCGTGACCGTTAAAGTCAGACAAGGCAGGAAGGCCTCCACGCTGGTAACAGGCTTTGAACCGTTCCTTCTCGTCGCCGAAGACTTGGCAGACGAGCTAAGGAAAGTATGCGCATCATCTACCGCAGGTATTGCCATTTCTTCAAAAGTTACCCCACCTCCCTGAGCATTCATCAACCTTCTCTCCACAGTTTCCCCCATCCCTGGCAAATCCTCTGGTCAAGAAGTTCTCGTCCAAGGAAAACAAATTCCAGCTGTCACCGAATTGCTACTAGGAAGGGGGATACCGAAGAAGTGGATAGAAGCCACAGATTTGACAGATAGCAAAAAGAAGACGACCCCTCGGTAAAATACCATGCTGTTGTGTATTTACGCATTTGAGGCATTTGGTGCGCTGTATCCCCCACAGAATTTTCCATCTACAATGCGTTTTACTTACACCATGCTTTCCTGTCCTTGGCCACTTGTGTACGGCCCGCCTCCTTCCGTTACCCGCATACCGTTACACCCCTTTGTGGGGGGATTAACTTCGGTGTGCACGACCCCAATCCCCGCATCTCACTGACTTGGAGTGATCTAACGAACATTGACGTCCCTCCCGGGCCGCTGATCTGCTGACCGGTTCGTGTGATCCCAAAGTAACAAATACCCAATTGACTTCGCCCACAGAAACTTCATATTGCCACCGATGCTTCTTTCAATAAATTGATGGCCAACTCAAAGCTTTCCCCTCCCTTGTCTGTCACTCATCTTGCATCGACCATGGGACCTCTGACAACGCTTGCTTTCGCCTTATCTCTCTCGTCCCTTCCTACCGTTCATGCTGCTGAGTGCACGGTTGCTCACAGCGATGATGGAAGCGACGACAGCCCAATGATTCTCCAAGCCTTTCAAGAATGTGCCATCGACAGTACCATCACCTTTCAGAGAGCGAATTACAGTGCACACACCCCAGTGTCCTTGACTGGCCTTCGTATGTTCCTCCCCCTCTTCATGCCCCTCGTACTCTCATCACGACTTGCAGGAAACGTTACTGTGTTCCTCAATGGAAATTTGAACCTCCCAAGTAACATGACACAAGTCCAACAAGCGATCAATGCCACTCAGAATATGCCCAGTGTACGTCGTTCGTGTTCTCGAGTCTAGCCAAATGGTCTCTCAAATCCCATCCTTATTCAGACATATGCTACACCGTGGTTCTACATTCAAGGTTCAGATGTCCAAATCATCGGTTCCGACGACTTTGAGTGGGGTAGGTTCCATGGATTTGGCCAACAGTGGTGGGACATCGGAAACAGGGTGAACACAACATCTTGACATCGTAACAGAGCAAGGCGGCTAACCCATCAGCTGTGAACACATCTAGATCCTCCGTCCTCAACTTGCGACTTTCAACGTGACGAATGGGTTACTTCGCAAACTGAAAGTTATCAAACCTATCGCTTGGGGGTGGAATGTACCTGGTCAAAACGTCCGCATCGAAGACCATTTTGTTGATGCGGCACCTAGCAATAGCACCAGGGAGCAAACAGTGGTAAGTATTCTGCCCATTTACAAAGTGGAGCTCACGTGAATTTGCTTCGCGCAGAGCTTCCCGTTCAATACGTGAGTCTCTTGCTTTACTTACTTTTGAGAAACCACTGACACGTCATATTCTAGGGATGGTACGTACCATGCCGATGCTCCAAATCCGGGCAGACTGGCTCAATGATTGCCCTCCAGGATTCAATCTTTCTGGTCAAAATATCACCCTCGACGGTTACTACGGACACAATGGAGACGATTGCGTCTCAGTCGTCAACGGTGCCCGAAACATTCTTGCTCAGAACGGCTACTGTGGATTCTCTTCGCATGGTCTATCCATCGGATCCCTTGGTAGAAATGGCGCTGACCACAGCGTCAAGGATGTGGTCTTCAAAAATTGGACGATGGAAGGTGCCGTCTACGGCGCTCGGGTGAGTTCCTCGACAATTGGTCAATAGGGGCCCATCTCAGGTTTCTGCACAGTTCAAGTCCTGGACGGGTGGCCAAGGATTCGCTGACAACATCACATGGCAAGATATTCATGTTGTCAACGTGTCGACCGCTATCTTTATCACGCAAAAGTGAGGCATCCCCTTTTTCTTGTATTGGGTTTTACTCATTATGCCGACCAGCTATTACGATCAGGTATAGCTCTGTCTGGTTCCCGATAGCGTCCTACCTTTGTTCATGCCGAGATTAGGACAAAGGTCCTCGACCAGATAATATCAACAAAACAAGCACGAAGATATCCAACTTCCTCTTCCAAAACTTCACTGGGTCCTTGAATACGAATTGGAGTAAGGATCTTCGCGTCAGGAGACAAGAGCACACTAATTACATGCCTGTTTACAGCCGACGGGACCTGCATCAGCAACCCCTGCTGGAACTTTGTGGAAGGCGGGGATGCCACACAGGCCATTATCTTCGACTTGTTCCCAGATACTGGTAAGTTCGATGATCACGGAATAACGTATATTAAATTCAATCGTCGGTTTTCAGCTCTCAACCTCTCGTTCCGAGCCATCAATGTCCATCCATCTGGACAACCTGACGGAGCAGCGACTGTCATTTGTGACCCATCTACGCTCGTTCCTGGGGAGCAAGATACGCTTGGATTTGAGTGTACCCGAGGGCCATTCAGCGCTACCGAGATAAAATCCTCAGGAAATGGGGCTATCACGACGATAATGCCGTTGTACCCAGCCATCGTGGGGTCCCTCATTGCCTTGTGGATGTTGGCTTAAAAGAGTACACGATACTGGCTCGAACGCTTCATGAAACGAGATGCCAATCTACATATACCTTGCTGATGTGTATTTATTATGAATTTCCACGAGATTATAGGATGCTAGGACACGTCAAAACGGGCAGCAACTTTGTTGCCACTGCCAAAAAGTTCACCGCGTCGATGTCAGCCATTGTAGCCGCATCGAATATGGTAATGCTCGCAAAGCATCCAGAGTTAACCGTCGTGACTTCATCTGGAATGTGGAGGTTCAAAGGGCAAGGGAAGAGGTCGATTTGATTGGGTCGAGCTTCAAGCCGCGTCAAAATGAAGGGGATATTGCTTGAAGAACAGTTTGAGATAGAGGGGAAGTTGACGTTGAGACCGACGCCAGACGGTAAGGCAGGGGTTGGGAGTAGGCTTGTCGTCAATGTGTTTACCAGCCTCATCATGGCAGCAGAATATGCTTGCGCAGCGAGGGTTGTTGGAGCGTTTGGATCTGTGTCCAAGGTTGTAAAAGACACTTGGGCGCTAGTCGCACCAGAGAGTGCAATGGCAGGTATTCCAGCTTGAATGGCTGTTACCGCGGTTCCCCTGCCAGTTCCGTGGGTAGGTAAGCGAGGGTGGATCGCAACAAGGGACGGTCAAGAAGCGTACACGGTGGCTGAGCTTGTGATCGCTGATCCAAAGGTATCTCAAGAAGACGTGTCAGCTACACGGGAGCCGAGCAAAGGGGTTATACGTGTACTTACTACCAAGATGTGAACCACTGATCACCAAGTTAGGAGTTGACCCAAAAAAGGTTGGCGATAGCCTATTCAAGCCATCATTGAGGGCATCGCTCCTGAGAGTCGATGTCAGTGATTTCGTCTGATGAAGTCAATAAACCCATTCAACTCATGTCCGGTCACGAAATTTATCCGGTCTATGATTATTCACATCTTGAGCCGCCTCAACAGGTACACCACGAGTGAAGACAGAACTCACTGTCGTCTGCATCTGATCCATTGACAGGGAATCCGGCAATGGGTATCCCCAATATATCCACAAGGGCTCTACAAGAGTTGAACTGACAGGGGAGCAGACGCGAGTTACAGCTAGTTGCAGAACATAAGGCGCGAGCGCCCAATTTTTTTTTTCGATCGCGTTTTCCAGACTGTCAGAGTTCGCAGCACGTAGAACACTCAATATTCATCCGTTCGAAAAATAAATTAGACATCAACTCTGAGTATCTTACGTACCTAGACGA